>CAHIKZ030003228.1:2162500-2332500 GCA_903632075.3 Acanthosepion pharaonis
TACTGACGACTTTCTGAATTTTCTGTTTTATTGGGTGTATTTTACGATAGATCATTGCTAAATGTATTCTTACTCTAAGTGATAATTTCTTTCGGGTTAACATCTTGTCGACAGCCATAAAAGAGCCAGTGGTTCATCATTAAACACGAAATTGTGCTTAATGAGAAATAAATAAATAGCTTGAAAGAAAGAAAGAAATAGGTAAAGGCAAAAAAAGAAAAAAGAAAGAACTAAAAAGAAAGAAAGAAAGAAAGGAAAAAAGAAATAGCTAAAAGGCAAAAAAGAAAGAAATAGATAAAAATCGAGAAAGAAAGAAAGAAAAAGAAAGAATTAAAAAGAGAGAAAGAAAGAACAAAAATAAAGAAAGAAAGACTTAAAAAGTGGTAAAGAAAAAAGAAAGAAAGAAAGAAAGAAAAAGCCAAAAGTCAAGAAAGAAAGAAATATCTAAAATGCGAGAAAGAGCGAAAGAAAGAAAGAACTAAAAAGAAAGAAGGAGTTAGAAAGCGAGAAAGAAAGAAAGAAAGAAAGAAAGAAAGGAAAAAAGAAAGAAAGAAAGAAAGAAAGAAAGAAAGATTTGAAAGGCGAGAAAAAAGAAAGAGTTGAAAAGTGAAAAAGATAAAAAGAAAAAAAAGTTAAAAAGTAAGGAAAAAAGCAAGAAAAATGAGCTGAATAGTGAAAAAGAAAGAAAGAAAAGAGTTGGAAAGAAAGAAAGAAAGAAAGAAAGAAAGAAAGAAATAAAGAAAGAAAGAAAGAAAGAAAGAAAGCAAGCAAGAAAGAAAGAAAGAAAAGAAAAATGTTAAAGAATCTTCTGAAGCGTAATTCGAACCCCTACCAGCATAGTGATATCAAGCGGCTAATATATCCGTTCTCCAGTTACAAAATGAAAGAAGGTCGTAGACTTGACCGGTCCATTTTTATTCCCTTCCTAAGATACCCGGCCTAATTAGAATCATGGATTATAATGATGATTTCAATTCGCCAGTGCTGACCTACTAGCCTCATTGGTTACTCTACCTTTGTGGCCTTGTACCAGACTAAGCTTAGTCAATAATTCCTTTTGACACTATTCTTAAGTCTAAAACTGTGCCGGAAATTGCTCATTCAATTGTTCACTGAATTCTAACAGCACAATTGTAACACAGTTTGGTTTGTTTTAATTTCTCTCTTTTTCCATTCTTTCTTTTTTATTTCATTTATTTTATCCAGCTGTCAGGCTTTTGTGTTTTTGTTCTTTAAGATTTTCCTAACCTTTCGATTTGTATTTCCATTTTAGATACCTCGTGGGGATCTAATTGTTTGTGAACAGAAACAGAAATATCTAGGTTTTAATTGCACTACTCATACAAATTGGTTTATTTTTCTCTCTCTCTCTCTCTCTCTCTCTCTCTCTCTTTCTTTCTTTCTTTCTTTCTTTCTTTCTTTCTTTTCCTGCGTGCATTTGATGCTTTTCTCTCTCTGTGTGTGTGAATGGAAAAATATATCATTTTGATTATTTCCATTGTACCAAACACGTCATTTTGCTTAGTTTAGTAATAAAAATGTCTATATTAGGGTCTATCATTACATCAAGAAACGGGATTTTATTGCCATTGTTAAGTTCGTATGTGAATTTAAGTACGGAGTTTGTTTTTTTTTTTTAAGTTTCTTTGTAATTCATGTATTTCGTCTATGTCTTTGACTAAAATGAGAATGTCATCTACATATCTTAGATAAATGGAGTTTTTTTTTGTGATATTAAGTACGTTATTTTCAAGGTTAGTCATGTATAAGTTGGTAAATGTTGGTCCCAGGACGGAACCCATGGTAACATCATTTCATTGTACGTAACTGTTATTTTGACCCCCTGAAGATGGTCTCGGATGAGATTGAAAGTACTTGGGGAAATGTAAATTATCTGAAAATCTATCTATCTATATATATATCTATATATATATATATATATATATATATATATATATATATATATATATATATATATATATAAAGTACAGACGATCCTTGAAAATCCATTCGGTTAAAAATTTATTTCATGAATATCTAAATATTCAGCTCGCTCTTCAAACCAAAGTTTTTTTTTTTTCAATTTGTCCAGACAAAAAGAAAAGAGAGAGGAAAAAGAAAAAAAAGGAAGAAAAAGAAAGAAAAAGAAAAATTTCATTATAATGTTTTAAAAACATTTGGATGGAAACAGAGAAAGATAGTGGAGGGGAGAGAGGGAGAGAGTGGGGGAAAGAAAAAGGGAAAAAAGAATTAAACATGAGCCGATTGGGTGACCTAAAAATGATTTTTCTTTAATGGCTAAATAAGTTAATATACAGGGTAAGAGAGGGGCTGATCAGACTAAAAATAGATACAATAATGTGTCTAACAGTCAAGTCATTTTCGACAGCAAAGAAATCATCGCATTATAATCATCACAATTTCAAATTAATAATAATAATAATAACTGCTCTGGTTCTTACATTGAGCTCCCTTTGGTTTAATGTCCTCCCTGGAATTATCCCTACCAATTACCAATTGGTATTATATATATATATATATATATATATATGTGTGTGTGTGTGTGTGTGAGAGAGAGAGAGAGAGAGCATTAGTGTTCTATCCATGAGCCCCTGGTTTAAATCTTACCATGATCGATCAGTCAAAGGAGCTAATTCGTGCTAGTATTGTTCCTTTGATGTTCTCAGTGTGTGACCTCATATTAGGAAGTGCCTGAAAATCTAACCAAAGGTTGACCCAAGCAACGTGAACGAAATCGGTAGGCAAAACTTTTCAGAAAGTATCAACGGTTGTGCTCGTACGTTGTCACAAGTTCTCCCTTAATGGTCAGATAGAAGTTCTTTAACTTTGATCTGACAATCTATCTAGAAATGCTGACTTAATAAAACCACCCATCCCCGAGTAAAACTTATATACAGAACAACTTACAATATATACTATCTTCATTATTTTATTGATCTATAAAGTCATACACATTTTCCAAAGACATTCGCAATATTTTCATCAGCATTTCATCTTCTTACTCTTCCATTGCCTGACACAAGGCTACAAGCGTGCGGGTGCTTTGTGATTATTATACAATAATAATGGTCAGTATAACCATACTGATACTACTACTTCATTTCTAAGCGCAAAAATGATTAATATTATTAAGTTTTACTTCATGTATGCCACACAGCCACAAATATGGAGTACACGGTGAGGATTGAATTTGATGTGCTTATGCTTAATCAAAATTCTTTGTTAAAAGCTGAAAAGTTCCAGACAGTGAAATCAGGTGAATGTTAAACGGTCGACAGATAAATTTTGCGCGAATAATTTGGTCATCATTTTACTGTTTAGATAATTAAATCGATGAGGCGTATTAAAATTCAGGATGTCTATTCTGTCCACTTTCGCACTAATGCCCTTGGGAAAGGCAGGAATCTATCTCCTCTTCTCCTTCGCCACAATAAAAGGAGAGTCTAAACCAGTGGTTCCCAAACGTTGCAGCGCGCCCCATAGGTGCGGTAGAAGAGGATGGCAGGTGAGGCAGAAGAGGATAGCAGGTGAGGCCGAATGATTGAAAGACAATCAAAAATTTAGAAACAGTTTTTAAAAAGTCATATGCTAAAAATAAATATGATTTCAAAATTTGAAATACTATTACGAATTACTTGTAATTGCATTCATGAGTCCCAGTATAGTTATAAATAATTATTGAACGATTTTATCATTGTGATATTTTTGCATTATATCAAGGATTAAGAATATAGTAACTATGGTCCTCAAATTGGTGGAGAGGGTTATCAATGATAACGTTCTGACTTTTAATCCGTGGTTATCTCCCTTTAACACTCTCTCTGTTTTTGGGGGGTTTTTAATGTACTTTTTATGACATAAAATTTGATGAGGAGCGAGGAAATTTTCATTCCCAAAATGTGGCCCAGGGAAAAAAGTCCCCCTTCAAAAACTGTAAAAAGGCAAAGAGAAACCTCTGCGTTTTCTTTGCCAATACGCCATAACAATAGAAAAAGAGACGGGATATGTGGAGGGCCATGACCGCCTACGTTCTGACGGGACGTGATTTTTTTTAATCGTAGAATTAAAGAATTCTACGGTTTATATATATATATATATATATGTGTGTGTGTGTGTGTGTGTGTGTGTCTGTGTCTGTGTCTGTGTGCGTGTGTGTTCAAGGTTTTCGTATATCTAGTGTGCCTGAGCTATCAAATGACTTCAAGGGAAACATCTCGTCCTTCCCTCGTTAAGAGCTATGTTATACGCTAGTTTCAAATGACTTCCATGTTTCAGGTTACCCTTAAGGAAGGAAGTCCTTTCGAAGAAGGTTAAGTCAGTTGTGTTTCATTATAAACCCGGAGGGCGAGTCAAGACATTTTAAGTGTGGGTGGGTCTCCTATGTTGGTGCGCGTGTGCTGCGGCAAAACTCTTTGTTAAAACAGGAAAGTTCCAGAAAATGCCACTAAGCGAATTGTTCACTTTCGAAAGCTCTTGCCATTAGATGCGATGACAGTTTTGAGAAGTGGGCCTGCAAAAATAATGAGGGGCTAATCGGTGCGATTCGTAGCGCGACCCAAAGAAATAAATTCAGAGAATGAAAATTAAATTCTGCTTTCTGTAATTAATATCAATTTAATATTTTTTTTTTTATCCAACTTTATTCATGCCTCATCGGATCACAAGTCATATTACAATGTCTTGCGAAATGTCTTTTCCCGTAATATATGTAACTTGTTGCTGTACTAGAGTTATCTCCCTTTGCACTGGCCATGACGCTCGGTAGTTTCTTTGTTATGGTAACGTTGGACTGTTCCGAAAGGTTTACGAATCCGGGGATGGATAAAGACCGATTCCGTGAAAGAGTTAAGTATAGCAATAATAATTTTAAAAATTAAATCCGTGCCGTTATTCTTGAGGGTTAGCTAAACTAGAACAAAAAATTAAAATTAAAATTAAAAGTATCATTATCAGACAGTTATGTGCCATGTCTGATACACTCTTAAGCGATCATGTATCTTTCGATACATGACTGACGAGGCAGATTTTTTCCCGCAGTAGGTTGTCATTCCTTTCTGGGGTAGACCAGTTGCCATCCAAGGCTATAGAATTCGGTCTGTCCTGCTTGGGGTGGGGGAGAGAAGAAGAGGATTCACACCTTTTCCAAGGGTATTAGCACGTAAGTGAATGCAATGCATTCGACTAGAATTCGAACTAAGCTCTTCGATTCCTCACTCTGAGCCGGTATCCATTACTCCTTATATGCATCATATAAATTTTATATTTGGTTTCATTTACCGCCATCACAAATATTAAGTAGTTTGTGTAATTCCCAATAAAGATTTTGCAAAATTCAGAAAATTTATTTGCCACCATTATTCTTGCAACATTTCATTAAACCGGTGTGAGTTACCTGGTTTTCTACACTGCTTCTGATGCTTTCTGCATATCTTTTATAAACCAGGAGGTCAGGATGGCCCCTGTATTTTTGTTCCGATCCTGTCAGCGTGACACTAATTTCACACTGTGCTCTGGGTTTTGTCTTGTCAAAATACCCAATTCCGACCCAATTTCAAACACTTTCTCGAAAAGTGAAGATTTATCCGCAACACATTTTCTTCATTTTTCATTATTCCTTTAACCTGTTTTGCTTCAAACCATTTATCATTGGCAGCAAAAGACTCCCGCTGCCTTTGCACCGATTGTATTTTCTGGCTTAAAGATTTTTTCCCCGGTTTTCGAAACACAATCTTTGGGTCATTATATCCAAATAGTTCTAATTTAGTTTCAAACCGCTTCCAGTACAAATTTCTCCTAAGTTGTGGTCATATTTGTTAAGATTCTCATTGAAATGAGTTTTCCTCTGCTTCGTAGTGGCCATTTCTCTGTAGCCATCTTAGGATTTTACAATTCTGTATTTTTGTTTTGTTATCCTTGTATTCTTTTTAACTACTTTGACCATTTTTCCTTGGGTTGTTCTGAATATTTCATACTTTCTTTCTAGCCTTGACTTAGAGGCCCAGTAGAATTAAACTTCTTAACTATGGAAGGAGGCACCGCAAGCACATCAAATGAGCCCTACTAGGTTTGTGTATTCGCTAGAGGTAGGCAACTGCTGCTGCTGATATTATTAGCATTTCTGCTGCTGATGATGATGATGATGTCTGCGATTATGTTTTTTCATTATTAAAATATAGAAAATATAGTTTTAGAAAATCTAAAAAAAATAGATTTAGTTCTAGGTTTTTGCTTGTTTGCTATTCACACACACACACACACACACACACACACACACACACATATATATATATATATATATATATATATATATATATATATATATATATATATATATATAATATCGCACATATAGTGTTGATGTTAATAAAACAACGCTCGACGTATATATTAATAAATATACATATTTTCCCTTACCGGTAGCACGACTCAGAGTTTCATGAACAACGCAGTCTTCAGGTGCTGAATATAGACTGAATGTTGCGTAAATCATTGTCATATATTAAACTGATATATAATATATGACTACGCCAACATTGCGATAAACAGATATTTTTATTAAAATATAAATTACGTATACGCTCACACACAGAAATATTATCTCTGACTTTGAATCTACAAACAGAGCGAACAATGCCAAATAAGACAATAAGACCAACACTGACAGCTCCAATAACAATATGATTATCTATACTATTAATAATAATCCTAATATCATCACCACTAATACTAATAGTACCAAAGACAAAAGCAATGCTACTAATAACATCTTCGCAATTTTCCCGCACCTTTTCAGTGTTTGCCAAAATGTCCGACCAATGTTTTTTGTGCCTATGGCCTTAGGCCAATATCCTTAAATGGTTGATCGTAGATTGATGATGTGACCAAACGATCTTTTCTTTCTCTCTTCTTTACATTTTTATTCAATCAGGGCCCCGATGGTTAGAGTAACAATTGCTCTATACAAAGAGGAACGCGCCTTGAAGCAATAGTTAACAAGATTATTACAACTGTGGTGAGTTGATTGCTACCTGGAGGAGAGCTCACGCACGCTTATGAACCTTGTGTCAGACTAAGCCAAGCTTCATAAATAGGTACTTTATACCGGTTTTGTCAGGTAAATAATTACATATATCCGTAGCAGAACTCCAGTAGCCGGTGATCGAGTCCAGGCAAAAAGGGCAGGATTTTGTAAGGCAGTGGCGCAACACAATCTTCCTCTATTTAACTTTTAGTCTTCCTAAACAAGAACAATTAAGATGTATAAATATAAATATAGAACCAATTTGCCAGGAATGCTTGTATTAATTCCTGACAATTGACAAGAATTTTCTTTTTGATTTTTAATGCATTTTTATAGGAAATCATTAGCAATGCATTTACATTATACATATGTTAGCCCTATTCAACTAATAATGTTTGCATTCATTCCTGACCACTGACAATCCCTTTCTTCTTGACCTTCATTATACAACATGCAGATTACGTTTTAAAAGCTACTCATAGGATTTATTTTCTTTTTTGCAAAAGTGTTGATGCTATTGATTGTCTTTCAATCATAAACCTTATTAACGATTGTCACGTCCTGACAGCAGATTCAATGCTCCCCAAATTTAAATCTCTTATTCTTTCTTTGGTTGAAGGATCTAAATATACCCCTTTTGCCCATTCAATATGAAATCAGTCTTGCACCGGGTTTCTACAAGAACATAGCAAATTATTAAATATGAAATTATTAAATGATAATCTTTCTTTTTAATTATCCGTTGTCTGAGTTCATGAATAAATATAAAAAATATATGCAAATACAATTTAAATATGAATATGAAAAAATATATTGAAATAATGCAACTTTCGACATTTGTTTGCTTCTTTAAAATATTTTCTCTAATTTATTGTCATGATTGATTTAACGATTAGAATGAATGAAAATTATCAGTCTTTTGTTTGATAAACCCTAACTTTAATATGAATCCTACGGGTAATATGAATCCCACCTGGAATGAGAATACTACTTGTAATATGAATCCTACATGTGATATGAATCCCACCTGGAATGAGAATACTACTTGTAATATGAATCCTACATGTGGTATGAATCCCACCTGGAATGAGAATACTACTTGTAATATGAATCCTACATGTGATATGAATCCCACCTGGAATGAGAATACTACCTGTAATATGAATCCTACATGTGATATGAATCTCACCTGTGATATGAATCCCACCTGTGATATGAATCCTTCCTGTAATATAACGAATTGGGATACACCTGATGTAAATAACTAATAATCTTAATAATTAAGGTAAAAAAAGGTGATGTCTTAAATAAAAATCTGATTGGGACAACTTGTAACCCTTAATTAAAAGAGGAACACATTCAACTTCGAATTATACTAAACATGACAAATATATTTGAGGAAGCTCCTGGCTTGCTGAAATCCATCGACTTACATTTCTCTTCGCTTTAAACAATAGAAACAAATTTGAAATTCTAAATATTGAATTACTTCCAATAATTTAAATACAATGTCTATCATCAGCATCTGTCTCCTTGGATCTTGTTTCCTTCACTCTCAGTAACCCCTTGCATCTTAGTAGCTTTAGCACCTTACTAAGGGTGAGATGATTAAAAAAATATATCTTTACCTAACTTCGTATTCTAATTATATTTCCGTAGATACAAGTCAAAAATTGCGACCAATAAATCATAGAATTTGTTAAACTAAAATCAGAATTTAAAAACAAGTCGTAAACTCACCATGTCTGGATTTTAGAAGTTTTGAATGTTGAATCAAAAATAATACTAAAAATTGTTGTCTGAAATGCAATATCACTTATTCCATCTATTAATCTCTGCGTGAGATGATATTTTTGGCCAGGAATTTTGGACTTAATGATGGAAACTATGATCATAGGCAGAGGGCCAAGGAGCAATTATTAGTGTCCAAGTAGTTTGCACAGATCGTCTCCTGCTAAACCGAATTGCGCCACCCTAGGTAAACAATCCCATCATTGTTGACGGACACTATGCTAATAGTAATCAAGATATAATATCAATATAATTTTGCCATGAGGAGGATCGGTAACACCCTAGGGACAGTGCAAATGAAGCCGTTTCAGCCTTGTAAACAAATGAACAAACAGGAGACCAACTATATATTTGCCCACCTTGGTCGAATTCAAAGTGGGGATCGTATATTCGAATGGGTGCAGAAATTTTCCTGTTCTCTCGATACTTCCAATCTGAGATGCTTGAAGACATCAGGCATTAACCTTCGCTCTATTTGCTTCAAGTGCAAAAGTGGCGCTTCTTGTTGGGCAGTCTCCTGGAACTGAACTTAAAAAGCCGGAATTTATTATTAAAACCAAAGAAATTTTCGTCATTTATTCATCCAACAATTTCTCGAATATTCAGGCCGGTAGGCAAAAGAATAAATAAATATACTGAGACTTCTACTCAAATAAGAGTATCCACTAAAAATAATGTTTAAGTAATAAATATATATATGTGTGTGTGTATGTGTGTGTATTTCATTTATGTTCCATCTTCCTTCAAGACGTAGACGATCAAACTCTCCACAACTTCCTATTCTTTGTAACTTTAAATAGTGCTTTCCCCCCTCAAAGTCCATGTTGTGTCAGACATTTAAACAAACTCGTGATGTAGGTTATGCGCTGATTACCTTAATCCATCATGTTTTTAATATGCCTTATGAGTGTCAGATTCTCCAGATCCTCTTTCCCCATTAAATATCCTAGAACTTTTAACTATTTCTATATGATTGCAAGTAAAATTGTCCTTTTTGTTGCCAATAGCCTTGAAACTTCCTCGTTGTTTACATGTTCGGTTCATGGTATACTCAGCATTTTTCTGTAGAACGCCATTTATCTTCCTTCAAGTTTCTTCATCTATGAATAGATTGTACAGCATTCACTGCCATATAGGATGGCCGAAGTTCTGTAAGCTTTTCTTTTCATTTCTAACGAAATTTTCATGTTTTCTATTAATTTACTTAGCTTTAAGAAGGCATCTTTCGCTATTCCAATGTACTCTCCAGTTTCAGTGACACATTTCTCGTTATAACTCTTCTCAGTTAATTTTCTATAATTGCGTGATTTTGACGTCTCCACTTCGTAGCTAGTATTCTGGGCTGTCACTTGTGCTAACGACCAAACATCTTCTAATTATTCGTTCCATCTTTGTAGTATCTTTTTTCTTTCTTTATTATGACTATTTCCTCTTTAGATTTTATGTATTCTGCTTAGGAGCATATCTTTTGTTTTGCTATTTCTTCTATTCTTTCATGCATACATGCCGTATCTATGATGACCAGCCTTTTTATCTTTCGCACTCTTCGTTGGACCATTTTTTTTTACCTGCCTGCATTTGCTCCTCATGATTGTGTATCATATTTTATATTCTGTACCTATCTTTGGCATTGTTTGCTGTCTCTTTTCATCATCTCAAGAATTTTATCTGATATCCACATCTTTTCTCTTATCTCCTATCTATTTTTCGATGATCTCGTTCGCCAATGTGACTAGACTTTTATTTAAGGTGTTCCCTTTGAATTTCTGACCTCATCAAACTTATATTTTCTTTTAAGTCTGTCAGTTAACATCTGTTTGCAAGTTGGGTCATTTTGGAGTCTCCTGTCAAGACAAGACTTTAGTTGTTACTTTGGATTTTTTTGGTTTCCTTCATTTTAGTCTGGGTTTACATATGATTGGAATGTGTACAGAAAAATATACTTATACACATGTATGTGTGCACGTGGTTGCTTTTGCACATGTCAAATATTTCTATATATATATATATATATATATATATATATATATATATATATATATATATTGTACCTGCCAAAAATATCTCTGATTATTGTCTGGGATCTCATTCTTTCATATTGCAGCGGCATCGTGTAATTCCATCAAATGTTTACCATTTTCCATCTGATTGGCAAATATCTATCTACCCGCCTTCTTACCCCCATTGCCCTCCTTACCACCCAGAACCCCCACTGCCGGCGTCTTTTGTCCCCATCTTCAAGATTCAATGTTACATTTACGCCGACGAAGACGTTTCCTTCTCTCGGTCCGCCGCCGCCCCACCCTCCAACACCGAATATCTTCCGACTGGCGACGTTTTTCTTCGTTCTCCGACGTCTATAAATAGATCAACGGCTTTGTTTACCATTTCTCGGAGGCTTGGCAATATATATTTATCTACCCACATACATACATACATACACATGGACGCGCACACGCGTGTGTGTGTGTGTGTGTATGTGCGTTTCGGAGTGTGTATGTGCGTGCATCATAAATATATTCGTGTATGAGAGGTGCTGAAAAGTTCTTTGCCCGACCCAGTTACCAGAATCAGTATTGCAATGTACAAACACACACATACTCATATATATATCACAAAAACACACACACTCACACACACACACACACACACACACACACACACACACACACACATATATATATATATATATATATATATATAGTTAATGTCTATGCGCAAATTTAAAAATACAATAAATATTAAAGACAGACCATGCCAATTGAATTAAATAAAATTATTTCATTGAATATCTTCTGCCTCAATACACATTGTTTTTTATTTATTTTTTACGGCTTATCAACCCTTTGTGTGTTATTTAAACCTAAATGTATTTTTGGATTGTAAGAATTTTTGTGGGGGAACGGAGGGAATAATATTAATTTTCTGATACAAGTCTTACTATTTAACCCATAGCTGGGGAAGAAGAGGTGGATTCATATTTTTCCCACGGATATTTGGAAATAATTTAATACAACAAACCCGATTGGTATCTCCGATTTATCATTCCGACTGTTTAGTTTTCCCGAACGGTCACCCATCTAAGCAATGACCGTGTTTAACGTTGCTTAACTTCAGCAATCGGACGAGAACCGTTTTTTTAATGGTTTATGGCCATAAGCCACAATGTACATTTAAGCATACATACATGCACATACACACGCACACGCAGAGAGAGAGAGAGAGACGGATAGAGAGAGAGACGGACAGACAGAGAGAAATAGATAGAGGGAGGTGGGGAATTGAGAATATATGTATATATAATATTTAGAAATTCGAAAGACTATTTCTTTCTTATATTTTCATGTGCCATGTC
Source organism: Acanthosepion pharaonis (assembly GCA_903632075.3). NCBI lineage: Eukaryota > Metazoa > Mollusca > Cephalopoda > Sepiida > Sepiidae > Acanthosepion > Acanthosepion pharaonis. The sequence continues at coordinate 2,174,689 of CAHIKZ030003228.1, forward strand.
CTTTCAGGACGTAGGCAATCATGGCTCTCCACCTCCCTCTAACCCTTGCAGCTCTCAACAAGTTCCTTCCCTCTGCCACCTCCCCCAGACCATGTTTTGTCATCTACTTGCTTAACCCTGCCAGGTATGTTATGTGTTGTTTTCCCTTGTCTCTCTTTTCCTCTATTCAACCCATGAGTATCAGATTCTCCAGGCCCTCCTTTCTCATTATGTGTCCCAGAAACTACAGCTGCTCCTTCCTGATGTTACGTCCTTGTTTGCAACCTCTTTAAGACCTCATCGTTGCTCACACACTCGGTCCATGATATCCTTATCATCCTTCTGTAGAACCACATCTCTGTCATCTTGAGTCTCTTCTTCATCTTTGAGGAAATCGTCCAACATTCGCTGCCGTAAAGAAGGACAGATGTCGCATAACAGTTCAGTACTCTTTCCTTTGTTACCAAAGAAATCCTCCTCTCTCGCAGTACTCTGCCCAGCTTTTGGAATGTGTCCTTGGCCATCCGAAATACGCCTACGGATCTCAGTGTCGCACTTACCGTCCTCTGTCAAGATGCTTTTTAACCTTCTGCTTGATTCTAGTGTTCCCAACTTTGACATCCCATTTCGGGCTCATCTTCTCACTGGTGACCATTCACTTCGTCTTCTTGTAGTTTTATACTTAGTTCCTTAACAGTTAACTGAAATATGATTTTTTCTAAAGGCGAGATATAAATTCGCTTCCTGTAGGCAAATAAATTTTTAGTACAACTCTCGATCTCTAGGCCAGTTGACATTTGACTATTTAAGAAATAATAAGATGGATGTCTACTGAAACACGTGCATCCGCTATATATATATATATATATATATCGTACCTATGAACCATGGCGTTCTATACTCCAGGCCAAATGGCGCAACTGAGAGCCAAAACTGGAGGCCTATTGAAAAATGTAGGATTTTCAGAAATTTTAGAAGAAAATGAAGTCAACCACTTTATGAAATACTTAGAATAACATTTTTATTCACACCTGAGGATAATAGGATGTGTTGAAAGATAAATAAATGAAAATATGTATTTTTGCTATGAACACTGATAATTATTAAACAACACAAAGGGGTAATTATGATTTCTGGTAAAAGATATATTGAATCAGAAATTTATATTATTTACAGATGACACTGAATCCTTTATTCAATCTATTCCCTGTGAGTGAATAAAGACTTTGGTTTAAATTTACATTACAGTTACTGGGTTTGACAAACAGAACCCGAGAAGGCTGGAAGACGTCAGCCGAAGTGTGTATATAACAATCAATCATCGCAGAAATATAGACAAATAAAACAAAATCATTCTAGGAAAGTTTCAAAACTTTTAGAGCGGGTTCTTTTTCTGATCTAGGTGTGCCATGTTTGCAAAAATTTTTCAAAACTATAGAAAAATGCAAAAATAGAAGCATGCTTTTACTCCATGTTGAAAAAATGAAACTCAGAAATAAGCATAAAAATGTTACTTAATGATTTATAGCAAACCTTTTCTTTTATTGTATGGAAAAGGATGAAACAAAAAAATAACCATTGACAAGTGTGGTCAGAAGGAACTTTTAGATTTCCACGGTCAGTTAAATTGGTATATTTTCCATACTTTTCATAATAAAAATGGGTTTCACATTCACTGGGTTGATTATCATTTCTTGTAATATATTCAGCTATGTACACAAAGCCATTTTTATTTCATTAAAAAAAGATGGTTCTAAATTTTCCAGATTGTCAAATATTTCTGAACCTTCCTCACATAGTTTATAATCACAAGATGTACATTGGTGACCTGGATTAACATCAAATTCATCAATATTTACATTTTGATTTAAAAGTAAAGATGTCTGCTTAATATGCAGCTTTTCAATACATTGTTGAACATTTATAAAATAGGTGCCAATTCTTTTTCTAATGGATCAGTTGAAAATTGCCCAAGTAATACATATTTATGACTTGTAGCTAAAAGGTGTCGACATAGACTAACAATTCCATTACAAGTATGATGTATGGCAGTAGCAGTGTTTTGGGATAATTGTTTTTTACGATTACCTTGACTGCCAGCCATATTAAGAGCCATTTTATCAAATTCAATGATAAAATCAAGTCGGGTGTCATTTGCAGATTTGATTTCAGCTTGTAGAGGATCATTATTTAATTTATCAATTTGAAGGCATTTAACATTTAAAATTTTCCACCATGTCAAAACTTTGTTTATGAAGAGGGCAGTATCATTCTTACCTGCACTTATTTCAGACTGAGTGAGAAGTGCATTATATGTTTTTTCACTCTGAGGCAAGTAGAAACCCGTTGTCTTTCTATTGGCTTTGGAGCAATGGAAATTTCATTTAAATCTGAAAGTTTGACTAGTCTTTCAGATTCAAAACGATATAACTGTTTAAGATGTGTCCATTTTGCAACTCCACTTACTCCATCATCATCAAAGATTAGTTCTCCTTTTTTTCTGTCAGCCACAAATTTCGAATATTTTTCAACAGATGAACATAATCAAAAAGCAAATGTTTATTATTTTCAGTTAACCAAGGTTTTTCAGGAAGTGTAGGATATAATTTAAAAAAGCATGATTTACGCGGTTGCCATCACATATAATAGCCTTTACATCAGCTGGTACAGATCTGATGGCTTGGACTGTTAACTCAGTTTGTTCAAATAAAATGGCGGATGTTAATTTTGAAATTAGAATCAATTTTTTTAGAAAATTTGGACCCCCATTGAGACATATCAACATTATACCAAGTACTGTTTGAGCAAGTACAGATGGATTGTCAACTGATTTACCAAATAGTTGTTTGCCATGATATAGCAACATCTTTTTGATATATACTTCATCATGGAGAATTATGCACCCTTTTTGACTGGTATTAAGAGTATTAAATATAGATAACAAAAAAGATTTTTCATTAAGTTTTGACGTCATCCTTCATAATGTTGGTAATGAGGGTAATTGAAAATCATGTCTTAATTCATTATACAATGTCCGTGGTCTTGCATAGTACCCAAATATGCTGTTGAAGTAGTCCACCACTAGCAGTGGTTTACCTACTATACGCCGCTGGCGAGTGTTGTATTTTATTGATGTTAGAAAGATTACCATTTCATTTCCAACCTCCGTTTTGGTTATTCCTCGTTCAGTAACCCTTTCTAGGTTACAACAATATATATATATATATATATATATATATATATATATATATAGATAGATAGATAGATAGATAGATAGATAACTTGACTCGTTTTGAAAAACCCTCGAATTTTTGATTTGCTAATCAAATCAATCTCGAGGGAAAAAAGGTTTAAAAAAAGAAAGAGCTACAAACATGAACTTCTGTCGACAAAAAATCGCACAGATGCAGGTCTGAAGCCCAAAGAAAAAAACCCGATACGTGTAAACAACTAACTAACAAAAGAGCTCAATACAACCGTAGAGCAGACCTAGATACACCTAGTGAGCCAGACAAACCTACCTAGGTTTCACCTAAACGGATCGTCAGGGAAAGTTTATATATATATATATATGTATGTATGTATCTTTTCCCTAGTAGTAATATGCTGTGACCAATCACCTTTCTTCTAAATGGCTTACGATTCTTGCATATAAAAAATACACAAGTTTGTTTTTTTTTCTGCTTTAATATATTTACCAGTGTGCACTGAAAAGTTCCTGGTGACTGTTCACTGAAACAGTGATTTAGTGATATGGCTAGGGTTGAAAACGTTTCAGCTCGCCCTTTTATACATATACCATATAATTACAGTGGTATATCCAAAATCGGGAGTTATTAGCTGATACGCAATTATTAACTGAATTTTGATCTGAAATTTTCACTGGATAATCTTCAATATATTTTATTAACATTGCTCATCCTCAATGAGTGTCATGATCCTTCACATTAATTATGGATGAGCGGTTTTCACTTGGTACTAACTCACCCACTCTTTTTTCCCTTGGCCATTGGTAGAAACGAGAGATTATTGTGAATATATCAGGCGATGAGATAGAGTGTAGAAGAGTGGATTCATGCCTTTCACAATGTTATTCGTGCCAAATGTGAATAAGTAGACTCAGCTAGAATTTAAAATCTCTTTGCCGAATCCATTTTCCATACTATAACCATTACGCTACCTCACATCTCCATTTAATGTATTTTTACAATAATTTTCACTCTGTACACGGCCCGAGAGCCACTCGAGTTAGAGGGTTACAAAGTAAGAATTAAGGGGCACAGTTTATTGGCATATGATGGAAAGATCATGGTTAACCCTAGACTTGAACAGGTTAAGATTGTAGCGATCGGAGAAGCATCCTCTTGGGAGTCGGTTGCGCAAAGCAGAGGTTCGTGAGAAGAAGCTGTTCGAGTGGAACTTACATCTCACCAATGGAATACAAAGAGAATGAGGGTGGTTCACTATAATGCGCGTGGCATGGCGGCTGTTATTCATGACGGTTAGAACTGGTGGAACTAAGGAATGTAATTCGTTTGAACACTTTCCATGGAAATGGCAGTAGAGTAGTGAGAGGCTTACAACGTTTCTTCTTTGAGAAGGGTTGTAATTTGGAAATAATTCATCACCAACAAGGACTTGGAGATGCTTTGGGAGTCTATCGAGACTGGAAGTGAAAAGCCGGCAGCTCCTGTCCATATATGTCAGCAGTACTCCATTTTCGGCCTGATCTGTCTCTTGTAATAATAGAGGATAGAAAGAGGAGTCAGTTACTTACTGCAGCGGTACAGGAAACCCACCATTTTTCCAGCGTGTTTAGCGATGAATGGTATATACGAGTTCAACTTGAGGTTTGGGTTAAGCTTACCTCCGAATAAGCGATGGTGCCTCCTTGAGAGAACGCCGGTTAATTGCGATAGGCTAATATTCAGGATCCACTCAGTGATGACGGAACGTCACTAGTTTGATTTCTGAGACATTGAATACAACCAGCCAGTTTTTCCCTGACTATGATTTTACAGCTAAGTCAGAGGAGAGATCAGCTGCCAATGTCTGGTCATCTAGAGTTTTGGAGGTGCACCGATATACCGTTGTATTATCAGCATGTGTATGGAATGCAGGGAGAGATGGATTCATGACTTTCCAAAGATTGTTAGTGCTAAGTGAACCTTTGCAGCCCCAGCCAGAATTTGAATTCTGTTTGCCGAATTCATTTTCCATGTTGATAAATAATACTCTCCCCAACTCCAACGCTCGACGTAATAATTTTTTTTTGTTCAAAATTCCTTGAAGGTTACAGAATGTGATATATGGCTGAGGAAGACCAGTGAGGTTCTTGGTTGAAACGTCGTGATAAAAAATCAATAAAGATAAAGTATGTTAGTCCAAAATAATCGTAGAATAGAAAAAATACTTGTTCTCCGAAATTCAAACGGAATAAAATATGGATTATAATCGCGACTTTATTCCAAGGAATTAGTGACGAATGTCTGCGACTTTCAAAAGATTCACATGCACTTTAAACTGTCCACTTTATCTGTTCATCTGTTATTCTCCCTGTTTCACTCTTTCACTTTCTCTCTCTCTCTCCCTTTCTCGCTCTCACTCTCCTTCTTCTCTCCCCCTCTCTCCCTCCCTCTCCTCTCTCTCTCTCTCTCCCTCTCTCTCTATCTCTCCCTCTCTCTCTAGTAGGCTTATTTTACTCCCCAGTCTCTCTTTTTTTCCTCCTACTTTCTCGTTGTCGTATTTCTTCATCTTTCATCGCTTTCCTTCCTAATCCACACAATCTTTCCACCATTCCGGATTCTTGCAAAAGACATTTCGTCTCATTGACTGTCGAAAATATTTTAGAATAAAACAGAAATCATCAAAGAAACCTTACAAAATACTGACAGTACGTACACACACACACAAACACAAACACAAACACAAACACACACACACATATATATATGTATGCTCACACACGAGGGACGCTTCTAAATATATAAATGCTGTTTTTTAAATAAAAGATTAAAATACATATTATTTTATATATATATATATATAGAGAGAGAGAGAGAAGAGAGAGAGAAGAGAGATGGCGAGAGCCAAATCAGACAAAATAATGGAGTATTGCTGCCATATCTGGGATGGCGCTGAACAGTCTTCACTGGTCAGCGTTAATAGAGTTCAACATCGACTAGACGGCCTTATTTTCCACCCTACAAGCCATCTCCCCCAGACGAAATGTCACAAGTCTCGCGTTCTTTTCATGCTAAATGTTCTGATGAGCTTCATTCCTCAGCTCCATCGCTTCGGATCTTCGCAGCTAACACCGGCCAGAATACTTTCCCGATGACGACAATCTTAACGCCTTCAAGTCTAGGATTAACCTCTATCTATCCTATATGTCCTCATAAACTGCGCTTCTTTCCTCCTCATGTTACGGTCATACAAGAACATCATTCATTAACCCTCTACATTGAGTGGCTTTTGTGCCTTGGATTTGGTGAACATCAAAAAAAAAAAAGAAAGATAAACACAACAGAGATAGTTAAATAGATACGAACCAACTGAAATAGATAGATAGATATGAATAGCCTGAACTGCGATAGATAATTTTTTTTATCAATTCACCCTAAGTAAGGAGATAATGCCACTAAGATGCAATGGGCTACAATTAGTGGAAGAGAATGGTAAAACTTTCGAAATAACAGGAAACCAAATCGTAAACAGGAAAAAAGCGATAACCCTCTACTCATGTTCAAAAAATCGGGGAGAAGTGTGAACTAGACTTGATATATATATATATATATATATATATATATTCATGAATTATTCACACAAAAACAAATGCAAAGGTTAATGAGTTAATTGGCGAGAAATCCATCGTCGCAAACAATTCAAATAATATACAAAAACCTCCGAATCCGTTATGAATGAAAAGATCCTTGTTTCTATAAATTTCTGCCGTATTAGTTCTTATTTTTACTACAAGCTATCGTCTGTTCCTACAGACATCTTCAGGTATAGAGTAGATGTTGTTCTTGTTTTTTCTCTTAGTAATAAGAGGACAACGAAAATATATGTATTGTTGTATCTACTGCGCGCTCCAAAAACAATAACTCATTTCCAATAGCATTTTCGGATACAAGACGTGAGATTTGATTATAGTGGTAAAGGTTTTGTGCAGGACCATCTACACTTTTTGAAAGGCCGAATACAGAGACTTGGTGCACTACGTGCCACAGGGTCCCAAGCGACCCTCCGCAGGTTTTGAATTCATATCTTGTTTTTGTAAATCAGTGTGGCCTTTGTGATTTTTGCTGACTGAAGGCAAATATTTCATTTCGTTGCCGGTTAACTGAGGTACCGTCACCAACATCGTCAACAAAAAAAAAAACACGTTAAATGAATTTTAAATAATTTATATGCCTTCTTTGAATTTAAATTTTAATTTTATTTGAAAGATAATAGCCTAGGGTTAATGCGAATTAAAATGAAAAATTAATTTCCGTCAATAAATAAATTTCTTAGGCATTTTTAAAACATAGACGGAAGTGTAAACAACAAATTTATTAAAATTTAAAAATGTCTTAAAAATCAAATATTTATCGTAGAAATATGTTTCGAAGTAATTTAGTAGATTTAGGAATTAATTAACAGGATTTTGTAAAAGGAACGTTTACTTTTTACTTAAAACTTAATGAAAATAACATTTATTTACACGCAGTAGCCTGGGTGCGGGTCAAAAGTTAAAAATAAAAAATGGATAATTACACCCCTTCAAAAGCCGCGCGAAAAATTAAAAATTGAATATAAAGAAATACGGAACACCAACACAGATATAATGAAGATAATATATTTGTATTCTATACGATTTTGTGAAGCTTAGTAGAATGAATAATTTTATTTTTTTATAATACATTAGAAGTAATTATTTCTTTTTAATTAAATGATACTTTTGATTTTAATACGTTGCTTTTTTTTTTTTTATTTAACTGTTTGATGTCATAAAATATCTAATTACACCCAATGTGTCTTTTTTTTTTATTCTTCTGAATTTAAGGATTATCGACTTATCATATATCATATTTCTCTTCCGATATAGAAAAGTATTCAAATTCGTTAATTTAGAATTATTTCGTTTTTGAACATCTATATGAAAAATAATCTAACAATTGCTAGAAGAAAAAAGGTTCGCACTAGAAAATCTTCCAATCATGTCTTTATTTAATGGGTAAAAACTCTTCTGAGGAACAGTAACGGAATGAATTTCTAAATCCAACTGAAATTTTTTTATTAAAATGAATATTAAATGTAAATTTTTTTGTGCAATCTAAAAGAAAATAACTTGTTTTATTAAATTATACAAATACCAACTGTCAGAAAAATGTAATTTTTTAGTTTAAGTGAATTATTTTTGGTAAATTTCGTTTTTTTTTGTTCTGTTTTGCTTTGTTTTTTTTTTGTTTTGTTTTTGTTTTGTTTTTGTTTTTTACTGAAATAACATCTTCGGTGATTTTTCTGTATGTAGTTGTAAAAAATTTGACAAATACTTCCAAATTAAAAAAAATAACACAAGATATTCAAAGTTGCGGGGGAGTGGGGGCTTGTAACAGACCCCACCTCCCAAAAAAATATTTCCAGAAAGTCTTCTAATAAAATATAAAATCTATTCAGTATTCACTTCATTTATTAATGAATAAGTACTGAAAATGTCGTTTGTATCTGATTTTTGGCAAATATTTTAAAACAGCAGGTAGCGATTTTTTTTTTCCATTTCATAAAAAAACACAACCATTTTTAATGGTACCTAGTTTCATTCAATTTTTATTAATTAAATTTTTTTATTTTTCGTTGTGAGACCCAAATTTGGGCACATTTTTGTCAAGAAAGTAAAAAAGAAATTGGAAGAACTCACTTTTGAATTTTAATTAATATTTTTCGATAAGATATCAGATTTTCGTTAAAGATACCTGCCATAGAAATCAACAATGAATAAATTACATAGCCACTGGTAGTATTACACGTTAGGCGAACATCTGACCATTTAATGTTCCTCTTTTATTTATTAAAAACAAGATTGCTTTTTCTTTCAGATTTTTTTCTGTTTTTTTTAACTTTCAATATCAGAATTTTGAACATATACTTTTTATGGCCGAAAAATTTTGAAGCAGGGGAAATAACTCCAGCTTTACATAACATGATTATTTCCCTTGCAATTTATTGGTCGCATGAATTTTAACTTATTTTTGTCTCTGGATTTGTAATAACCGCAAAGAACCAAAAGTGGTTTTCATACGTAAATGAATGATTTTGTCTTGATTTTTCGACCAATATCTGGATTTCCAGTTACTTTTTATAGTAATCCGTGCGTAAATATAGGGATAATATTACATTTATTAGATATGCAATGGTTGATTACTCATTTTCAAGTTTACTGGTCTGCTACGGTAACTAGCCAATCCCTGTTGTAGACGCCTGCTCAGGCACATTTGTGCTTCTTCCACACCTAAAGAGCTAATCTGTGGTTTCTAGTGCATTCGGCGGACTTTAATTACAGTTTTTGGGAGAGAATGCGCGTGGTAATGATATAAGCACATCGCATCTCCCCTCTCGCTTGTAACCATCCACTATACAAAAAAAATAAACGTTTTCAGCGCTAGAGCTTGAATTAGTCAAATAAAACTTCATGAGCTTCTACTTGATGATGTATTACAGTGCATAATCTGGCATGATCAACAGTTTCAATAAGAGCTGTACACTGAAACCCTCGGCCACAATGACTTGTGACTTCACGCTAACATAATACTCGACGGCTCTTCTCAACGGTGTCACGTTCAGACTTGGGATTGCACAAGATAATGTCTAGTTTGGTCATCAGTACGCACTAGAAACGTTCATTTTTGCACAGAAGTCCAGTTGTTGGTTGAGATGAACGGTCGGCTAGAATAAGAAGCCTGTTTGCCTGAAGATGTGTAGGGCGCTTGAAATGTGATGCGAATACAAATGAGGTGACAGAGAAAAAAGAAAAGGCAGGTGTCTATCGGTATAGGTTATTCAAGAATTTAATCTTATATGTCTATATCTGAGATGAGGTATTTATGATTACTTGCATTATTTACATTATTCGGACTGTTATCCTCATCTTCATTGCCATATTCACAACGTTTCAGCCGTTGTACGCTCCGGCCTTTATGTCTATGTCTCTCTATATATCTGTCTATATCTCTGAGATGAGGTATTATGATTACTTGCATTATTTACATTACTCGGACTGTTATCCTCATCTTCATCGTCACATTCACAACGTCCTCAAGGACACTTGGCCCACTGGATAAAGGCGTTGGTAGATCCAGTGGCTAGTTCAATACCAGGCTCCAGCAGTAATGAACCAAAAAACTTGGAGAATTGTGTTAAAGGGAAATAACTGAGACACACGGAAGGGGCATGGCACATGGAACTAGAACAATCTACCCTGGTGGACAAAATAAAGGGTTCAGTTCGAAATTCCACTCGCCTGAAGAAGGCCGGAGGGTACAACGGCCGAAACGTTGTGAATATATCAATGAAGGTGAAGCAGTCCGAATAATGTAAATAATGCAAGTAACTTAATCTTACTTGATCCAGATTCAATTTTTTACTCCATCCATACAAAGAATGTTAAATTCAAATAAAGTTTTAAAATAATTTTTTCTTTCTTTTTCTTTCAGTTTTTCCGGAGTTTACCTATGTTGTTCGCTCAGCTTCTGTTTTTGACCCTGCTGGTGGCGCCCGGTCAAGCAGTATGGGACCAACCATGCGAACGTGGGTGCGAGTGCTTGCGCGGCAAAGCCACTTGCAAGAACATGAGGACCTTCCCTACCAAACTGCCGCGTCATCTGCGCTACCTGGACGTGTACCAATTGAATGGTTCTATAATCCCTCCCGGTGCTCTTTCCGACCTGCCTCATCTTCAAGAGGTGAAGATCTTGAGTAGCAAGATCAGTTCTATCCGCCCATGTGCCTTCAGCAACTTGGGCAACATCAAAATACACATTGAGAACTGTGACATCAATCAAATCGAAGCCGGTGCTTTTCGCTTCATTTCCCAGATGGCTTCGGTTTCTATAAAAACCTCACGAATTGTGCGTATCTACAGTTTCGCCTTTAACGATCTAAAAAACCTCACATCTCTTGAGATTTACAAATGTAACTTCCAGACAGTTGGACCGTATAGCTTTAACAATATTAATTTTGTCAATAAGATCGAATTCTCTTACAACTTTTTTCCTGTTCTCCCCGCTCTAACCTTTCGCAATGTGACCAACATCCAACATTATCAGATGGAATTCAACAAGTTTACTGGTTTCTCTTGCAATCCTTTCGGACGTCTCTTTTGGCACGTTAACATCACTACGCAGGTCCTGAACCAGTTCCCTTGTACCTGTGAGGTAGCCAGATTCCTACGCTCAAATTACGCCCTGCCAGACAAGATTCAGGAATTATTTGCTCTTGAAAATATGTGCTACACACCAAGAGAGAAGTTCTTGACAAAACTCGTCGAAGAACAAGGCGATTGTCACAGCCTTATCGAATCTGCGTGTACCGAAAAGTCCGACAGTAACCTCGAGCTGATTTGCCACAAAAAATCTTTCAAACGCACAGATCATTTTTCTTCTATACTTCCTCGGGCCACAGTCAATCCGACAATTCCTTCGACCCGTGACCCAAACCGTCTATACACAGACGAAGCTGAACCGTTCGATCCATCTCACAGAAAGAACGGCGAAAATGGACACATCCACTCGATTTCATCCGGAGGCAGCAAAAACAAAGAGGCAGCTGATGGTACCATGAAAGAAGGTTCCGCTTCTGGTGATCGTGAGGGTTCAGCTTCGGGTGACAGGGAGGGTTCGGCCGAGGGCTCTGCCGAAGCTTCCAGCAAACAGAAGACCGAGAAAAGAAAGAAGAAGTCGAAAAAGACTAAGATGGCAGTCGAGATGGCCCCAAGTACGGTTTCTGGTTCGATGTCCAGACGTACCGAACGTCCAGTGTCGAACGGGAAGGACCTCAACAGTCCGAAACCCTCGACTGTTGTCCCATCCTCAAACATCAACACCGATTTACCCAACACCACCCCTGAGTCCGACTTGAAGCCTGGGAATCGAAACATTGATAGTAACAGCGGGATTGGGGCAGTGAAGCATGTTTCCCCGACTGAGAAACCCTTCGATTCAAGAAGCACAAAATCTACTTCGCTCGAATACAGAAACCATCAGAGCCGAAGCGGACAGAAGGCGCTCGTCTATTCAAAACTGATTCTATTTTCTTTCTTAATGATCATATACTTTGCAATTCACAAACTGTAAACAATTGTGTGTATGTAAACAAAAAAAAAAAAAAATCAAAAAATGATAATAAAAATATATTTTTTCAATATTTTAGCTGTTCAATGTTTTTATTCTTTGAACTTTTAAATTATTATCTTATTATTCTGACTTTTCATTTTCTTTCATCCTAATTTTTAGAATTTATCTTTTTAGCCTTTTCCTCTGACCGTCGCTCTACGGCAGTGAGTAAACAGCACACATAAAAAATAATAATGAATACGTTCCTAGTGAGATTCCACATTAAATCCTCTTTGATTTGTAAAAATCTGTGTAACTGTAGCAGCGGCTATTACCGTTTGGGCTACAAGTATCTTTACGGTCACCAGAAAATCAATTTTAATCATGTTATACTCTCTGGGCGCTATCTTATTTGTTCAATTTAACAATGTTAACTTCATTTTTATACGACGCTTTGTTAGCGATTATTTTTATAATTAACTGTGACGAGTCATTTTTCTCAGCTTACTTGAATCGACAGCCTGTTCATCAAAATCACATGTTAAGTCTTATCTATCTATCTATCTATCTATCTATCTATCTATCTATCTATCTATCTATCTATCTATCTATCTATCTATCTATCCTCAGACGGTTTTTATCAATTGACCTCCCAACGCTTTATTGAGAGAAAAAAAACAAATAATGAACGCTATATGATTTTTAAAAAAATAAAGACAGAAACGCACTACGTTGTGATAGAAAGGGAGAAGAATAAGAAGAAGAAGAAGAAGAAGAAGAAGAAGAAGAAGAAGAAGAAGAAGAAGCAAGGGTATTATAAATGTATCGGTGGGGAATTTTTATTGAAATGTACATACTTTATACTCATATGATCTTAAGAGAATATTTTGTATGTCGGACTCATGACTTGGATTCTTCTTTTTAAAAACAAAAAAGAATAAAGCGTTTGGAGGTCAAATGATAAAATTTGCCTGAGGATAACATAAGTTAAAACCAACGTAATGGATTCAACTGATCTTCTAATGTTTAAAGTTAAACTACTACATGTTTTTTCACACGTGTATTGAGCACATTTTAATACTACAGTTTCTTTGTCTGATTCAACTCTGACCATTAAACTTTTAGGTCCGAAACTTAATAAAAACAAAGTTTCATCATTAAAATGTTTATATTATTATTAAGATGAAAGAACAAAGTATTTTTTAAATATTTTTTAAAATTTTTCCTTCTTTCTAACACATTCTAAATTTGGGTCAAAAATCTCATTTTTTTTTAATATTTTGTTAACTTGGTAAGACTTGTGGTCATCGCCATTTTTTACTGTAGCAGTTTCAGGGGAAACCCATTTAATTGGAAATTCTTGCAAAAATCAAATAATTGTCTTATTTTAATGAAACTTTCAGGACTTATTCAAAAATGAATGAATTTATTTTTTAATTTTTTATGTTCAGAAAATCTTGGTAAAAATATATTCTTTTTTTACACCTGTTACCCCCCCCACACACACACACACACATAAATTAATTTTATGAAATTTTATAAAAATTTCAAAGAGCTCGCAAGTTGTTTTATATTAATTATAAGCAGGACTCCTTGGAGAAATTAAGTAATCAATTTTCTTTTTTCACAACTATTTCCACCTTTTAAAAATCTGCTCCAAATCGTAAAATGAAAACTGCCATAAACTATCTAATTATCAAATTAGATAGACTTTTATTTCCTTTTATAAATAAAATACATAAAGGACATTATTATCTGAAGAAGAAAAAAAAATTCGATGAATAAAGAATTTTTACAAGAATTGTTTGCATTTTTCTTTTAATTTTTTTCATTTTTCTTTAATTTTAAAAGAATGTTTTAAAATTCTTTCATGCAGAGTGTGGGGTCGGTTATTAAGTTTTTAAGCGAAGACTATATTTACTAAGTGAAAATTAAAAGCTTAATACAAATAATGCTACAAAAACTTTTTACCATAATTAAAAATATTTTTTTTTTTTTTGTGCGTCAAAATGTTATATTTTTTTAGCATTTCTCATAAGTGACATTATGGTTAAAAGGTCATGTGTTTCAAAGCTTGTCTCCTCCTTGAGGAAAGCCTCTTGACATGTAAAGGTCTTATCTTACTCTCAATTATTAAATCAAAAATTAAATTGAGATAATAAAATTATCACATTTATCAATTTAAACAATTAATAACTCAGCGAGATATTTTAATTATTAATATAATAATAATTTTATTAGTTATTATCTCAGTTATTAAATTAAAAATGTAATAACTTAATGTAATATTAATAATTAATAAAATTAGTTATTATCTTAGCTATTAAATAATGAAAGAGATAGAGGTAACTCAATAATGTAAGAAATTTTTATAGTATTTTAAATTATTATAAGAAACAAACAAAAAAACGTTATGTCACTTTTGATGCACTGTACTAAACCTGTCAACACATTCAGCCATCAAATTATCGATGGGGACATGAAAATAATAAGACCCCGTGATCAAGAAATGCTTGTCTAGAAAATTTTATGCTATAAGTGATTTTTGCTTCAGAACAGATTAATTTAACTTTAAATTTGGTAATTTTACTATAGTAACATTTCAGAAATGTATATCTTATTTTAGCGAGATTTTCAAGCCCCAAAAATAAGTTTGTTTACATTTCTCTAAAAAAAATTAAAAATGGCCGTTTCGATTGGTTTTTCAGAAGCATCGACTAAAAATCATTCAAATTTCTATTGGAAATATCCCACAGTATTTTTTTCTGGAATTAGAAAATTTAATCCTTTAGCTTTCAATTGAAGCGGTTGGAAAGCTCCGAAAAGGATTTTTCCTTTATGAAAAATATATTCAAACTTTAGGTATACCGAATTTTTGGAGGTACCTCTATATATATATATATATATATATATATATATATATATATATATATATATTGTAGCGGGTATATATTTTTATGATGGGAAGTTACAAGCTCCTGGTACAGTTACCCGCTTTTGGTGGGGCTCGTATATATCCAAAAGGAATAATAAAACATAGAATTTGAACAAAGAAATATTAACAAATATATTGACAGGACATTTGACAAAATAAAAGATGATAAATGAAATGTGAAAAGATCAAAACAGCTTTAAGTATCTGTAGTCGATTACTTCCAGTTTACAGGAGCAAAAAGAATAAGTCTTTTCACTATGAAAAGTCACCGAGAAAGAGATCGAGGCTTGTAAATCACGTACCGCCTGTAAATCATCAAGGGCCAATAATTCCAAAATCTCGCCGTAGGGTGGGGAGAATAATTCCACAAGATAGATAGATAGATAGATAGATAGATAGATAGATAGATAGATCAAACGTGCGTGCTGGAAGACACATCTTCACAAGTTTAACAAAAATCTGTGTCAAAATCTCATACTAACGTCAGAACATTAAGTCAAGACTAAATAAGTCCAACTTTTCGAATCTGGAAGTTTGCCTGATACTGTTGAACTAATAGAGAAGGCCTTTACAGAGTAAACATTATTTTGAGCTCTAGTTTTCGTACAGTGTGAAATAAATCTACTCTTGTTTGGTTCCTTCAATTTATATCGTGGCATCAATTCTATTCTTTGGTTCTCCATTGTATTTCTTGGTCATCAAACGAAACTAAGTCTTCACGATTCACTTAATGATAGCTTAAGAATTTAAAAGCAGATGGTATTTTTAAAACTTATTAATAAAGAATTCTGTAGTGGTAAAACGTGCTATTCAAAGTCTGACATTTACATTAAAATCTTTAAAACGATCCATTGCCGAATTAATCAAGGTAACTCGACTTTTACATGAATTATATCGACACGTGTCATTCATCTTCTGATATAAACATCTGACATAAAGTATAGTCAATATTACACGATTTATTCGGGTTAGTATTTTCAACATCCAGAATCCTCAGTGGAAGTCAAGTTGTGAAATAATTTAAACTTAATATGGAAGCAGATGATGGATATTGGGAAGAATTATTGGGCTGACAGGATAAGATAGTTAAATGTTAATTCTATCACCGGTGAAAACTGGCGGACAACTGTGCTTTAATTTCTGATTCTGAACAATTCTTTCCTCTCTGATTTTCAATGCATTTTTATAGGAAAATCA
This sequence comes from Acanthosepion pharaonis, assembly GCA_903632075.3. Lineage (NCBI taxonomy): Eukaryota > Metazoa > Mollusca > Cephalopoda > Sepiida > Sepiidae > Acanthosepion > Acanthosepion pharaonis. The sequence continues at coordinate 2,191,114 of CAHIKZ030003228.1, forward strand.
TTGGCCATTTCTTTATCTTATACGACTCTTATTCTATGAGTAATGCTTCTATTCATTCCTGACCACTAACAATTGCTTCCTTCCTAACTTACATTGTAGTTTTATAGGAAAATCATTAGCAATGCATTTATATTATATACATAATAAACCCTATTTTATCAGTAACGCTTGCTGACAAATGGCAATGCGTTTTTTCCTGGTGTTCAATTCATTTTTATTGCAAATGGATTTACATTCTACATATAATAACTCCTTTCTTTCAGCAATAATTACCTTAATTCCTGACAAATCGACAATCACTTTCTTTCTAATTGTCGATTCGGCGAAAATAATGTCATTACTTGAGATTTGAGGACATTTAACGTATATCGATTTCCACTCTCATCAGAATCAATTGAAGAACCAATATTTTAGTACTATTACAATAATCACTCTGTTAAATCTATAATAATAATAATAATAATAATAATAAGTGGACTTTTTGAGGGTCAAGCAATTCAGTTCCTAGAAATTACCTGTACAAATCATTTGATTATATTGGTGAAGGCTTTGTGCAGAATCACCCACACTTTTTGAAAGAGCCGAATGCGTGGTGGGGGGGATGGTGCACAATGTGCCACAAGGTCCCCAAACAACCCCGCATGTTATGAATTCAGAGCTGTCCTAGACCGGGGGAGAAGAAAAGGATTCATACCTTTCCCGAGTGTATTAGCACGAAAGTGAATGTAATGGATTCGATTAGAATTCGAACTCGGCTTTTCTTTTTAAGAATAGTAGGGAGTTTTTTTTTCGATTCCTCCATCTGAGCCGCTATCCATTATACCACCGTGCCTCCTGAAGAAATAATAACAATAATAATAATAACAATAACCACCACCACCAAGGTGTATAGTAAACGAATGAACGGTAGTGATTTTCCAAGCGTAGCTCAGATGTGGCACAAGGCCGAAAGTATGGGGTACCCAGTGAGGATCGAACTCACTACTCAGTCGTAATAGTTCTAGCGAGACAAGCTTGCTAACCATTACACCACATCGAGGTGCCCTAAAAACGAATGAACGGTATAATGGAACAGAATTCCCCTGCAAAAAACCAAAGGGTTCTTGACCACGTGAAACGCATACTGAAGTGAAGATAATTCTTACAGAAATGTGTAGAAAGATAGGTACAGAGAAAAACTGTCGATCAGAGTCACTTATTACCAAGAAAATAAAACCAGAAAATTGTGAAATCACAAAGCCAATCTTTCTCACAACTACAGCAAATCTAACACAAGAAAAAAAACATAATGGAATTAATAAAAATAAAACATGACAGAAGAGAAAAATTTACTACTATTGTTAAAAAGAAAAGACAGGAAGAAAAATTACAAAGAAAGTGAAATCTTCTGCAATATATTAAAACAAAGAATATTATTGGACGGAATTGTGTAGAAGTTAAACTGAGAATGAACAAAGATGGAAAAGCTAGATGGAAAATGAAACTGGAGCTAGAAAAGTAAAAATTGAAAAGAGATCTCCCAATTCCGGCCAGAAGACCGAAGCTTCTAAGATTTTGAAGATTCAAATAAATCACCCAATCCTTAGAGATCATAAGTCAAATAGATTCTGATTATCCAATTGAGTCCAGATGACCAGATTTGGCAGTAGTAAACAAAAAAGAAAACATAATAGTGGATTATGTTCCTTCGACAGACTACAGCGTGGATCTAAAAGAAAGTAAGAAGAGAGATAAACATCTAAATCTTGCCAGAGAACTGAAAAATTGTGGAACAAGAAGATGATCGTCGTTCCAGTCGTTGTCAGAGCACGAGAAGCGGGCGTGAAAAGCCGGAGGAAAAGAAAAGAAAAATTGAAAATTTGTGGAAGATTTGGAATCCGTCACATGAGTGTTATTGAAAACAACTTAAGTATTTAAAAAACGTGTTTGGTTATTGAAGTGACTTGTTGTCGCTTAATCTCCACTGTAACCCCCATATTAACATTAGCGTAAATAGTAAATAAATAATAATGATTTTGCAAGGAAGTAAGACACGTGTAGGGCGGGGTGGGCGTTGTAATTTTATGACTTACATAATTTTTTTGTTTTTCTTTATTACTTTTCAGTTTGTCCAGAATAAGTATATTTATAAAGATACCAGTTTCAAAATAAAAATTACAGATGAAAGAAATAAAAACGATATTAACCATCCTTGGCTCGTGCAGTAAGCTAGTTCGAGGGCAAAATAAAAATAAACTTGATAGAGCAGAAAGGGCGATAAATAGAGAACTGTGCAAAAAAAAACTTGAATTCGGCTCTAGAAACAAATATACTATCTAACTGAAGCAATAACTGACCTGATTGTTTTAAATATGGACAATAATTTGTCTTGTTATATTTGCTGCCCCAGCAAACTATAGAAGAAGGATCAAACAGGTCACAATTTGAGAAAAGTACCAGGACCTAGCCTGAAAGCTGAATAATCTTTTAAATGTTTACATTATAGTTGTACCTGTAACAGCTCAAACATGGGGAAACGTCTTTAAAAGATTACAGACAACTGGAAATTCGAAAAGAAATGGGGGGGGGTGTCAAAGAGAATACTGAAGAAAGTTGGGGAGATTTGGGGAGACTTGTTGCCATTCAAACTCTTATGATAACCACGAGACATCTTGTGAACAGGTAAATACATGAACGAATGTAAGAAATTGGAGTAATACCAGGACCTTCCCCGGGAGCTGCGAACAATATGAAATAAGAAGATGAGAAACGTTCTCATAATAGTAGATGCGTAGGGAATTTCGTTATTTATTTTACTGATCGATTTTCCTTTACAGATCGATTGATTCGATTCATAAGATGAATATCGTAAATTATATCATAAATGAGTCTCCAATGGTTTGGTTTCATTTTATGGTGGTGACAGCTTTCTGCTATCGCAGGGCTTTGTGTAGAAACGAAAAATGGCAATATGAAACGACCCGTATGGAACAAGAAGAAAAGTCCGTGAAGTCTTTATGTCAATACCAAGATGGAGCTGATGGCCTGACCTCATCACACACCTACGTGCAAAGGGAGGGATGTGACTGGACAAAAATGATCGTTCTTTCTCTTATTTGTATGTAGATGAATGTCTGTGATGTGTACGGGTATTTCATTGGTTTTTGATATTACGACTCATTGTTAAAGTTCTGGATTTTACATACGTTAGAGATAGGTGTCTGTAGGATGTGTAAGAATATACGATTTTATTGATCGTTTTTGTTTTCGACACATCGTAAAGCTCCGAGTTTTATAGATGGAGTCAGCTTGGGAGATCAAAGAAAGAGAAATGAAAAAGATAAATGTTCGTTTTGCCTTTGCTAGAAATGGAAACATTGTTTGGTTTGGTTTTTAAATATGTCTGCATTTCTTTAATCTATCTTCTTTGACAAACTATTTTTATTTCATGTCATTTTATTCTTTTTTAATTTATTTTTATTTCCATGACAATAGGTAAATTTGGAACTGTGTCAAAAACACTAGAATCGACATAAGATAAGCTAGAAAACTGAGAAGGTTTAAGTTCGTCTGAATTACACCATTGCTGGCGTTTGCCAGGATATAAAGAACAGTTCTGCCAGGTCCTACTCTCACGCAAATCCCAATGTTAACGAGCAGACTTCTGATGCGAATAGGCAAATGCACGAATCAGTTGCTAAATGGAGCAAGAAATGACTTGTAAATTTTAAAGCTTCCAAAATAAAATTGCCATCGTTTAATCACAATAGAGAACCTATATTGACTTCAATCAGCATGGTTTACGCTAACACACAGGAGAGCAACTCACTGGTCATAATTAATCTAACTTTTTCCATTAAAATGAAATACAGCGATTATATTGAATTACGTAGACTGCCGTTAGGAAAGTAGGCACATTGTGTCGTACCAGACAGTTTTTCTCATCAGAATCCATTTTGCATATTTATAAATCTACCATTCATCCATGCATTGAATATTGCTTCCATATCTGGTCTGGTGCTCCTGTTATATATCTTGAGATTCTCAACAAAATTCAAAGAATGTAATGTTATTGGTCCTCACCTAAAATCACGACTTTACTTTCCCACCGCCAAAGTTTTTCTCATCAGAATCCATCTTGCACATTTATAAATCTACCATTCATCCGTGCATTGAATATTGCTGCCATATTTGGTCTGGTGCTCCTGTTATATATCTTGAGATTCTCAACAAAATCCAAAGAATTTTCTGTAATATTATCATCATCTCGACTTCAGACATTTTTCCATCGACGTGGCGTAGCTTGCTTTTGTCTTTTCTATATTTCTATAGAAGTTGTTCTAATGAGTTCTATAGCAGTTGGTCTAATCCTTTGTACCTCGACCACGTAAATCTAAGCGTACTACTAGATTGGCAATTAGGTCCCATCGTTTTACTGTTGAATTAGGTACATATTGTCGTAAGTTTTATTCTAATAGTTTCTTTTCTTACAATTATCATCTGTGGAATTCTCTTCTGGCTTTTACTGCTACCTACAATCTTCAAAAGTTTATATGCAACTCCAATCGCAATTCTGTCTTCGTGATCCTGTTCTTTTATTGTCCTTTTCCTCACTAAAGTCTTGTCATTATCTCTCACTCCCAGTAATCTATTACGTCTTAGTGGCATTGCTTGGGTTGAAAGGATTTTAAAAAAGCCAGCGAGATAATTTGAGATGTGCTATTCCTAAGTATTCATCGACATATACATCATTTACAGAACCTGTAATTCAGTGTCATAATAATATATTCTCTATTAAAACCACCACAATAATAATAATAATAATAATAATATATGATTAATTTATTATCTTTGTCAACAAATCAGTGTCGTGTCTGCTGAAGATGTACTTCTTTGCCAGTTGCTATAGGACAAGCTGTTAATCTTGTTGGTGAGGTTCTAATCAGCAGTGTTTCCTGCATTGTTCAACTTTAGCGGAAAGAACTTCATTCCTTTCAGGTAGTTATGTTGAACTTAATAACTTTATTCCAAAGAGTTTCTGGCTTAGTGGTGGGACACTGAATAGTCAATTATGTTGGGTACATTGAGTCTATCCGTCGTTTTTACTATCGACTTCATGTTCAGATTCAGCCGTAATTTTTACGCGCGCCAACATGCACATGCTAAAGTTAGCAACAATTTAATGTAATATTAAAATAAACTAATTTTAAGAAAATCTTTATTTAAAGAATTTTAAATTACTATGAAGTCTCTTATATATTAATCGAATTAGAAAACAATAAGAGAATTTGAAAAATATAAAAAAAATAAAAATATATATGTCGTTGTGGCCAGTGTCTCGTGTGTCGTAGTCAGTAGCATTAATTGTAAAGTAGATTAAGGTTTTCAATGGAGTGGTCACCAGTCAATATTAGTCTAAAATTGGCTGTTGACTACTGACGAATTAAATAGAAAGAAGAGAGTGAGAGGAGAGGGAGATATAGATAGATAGAGGAGAGGGAGAGAGGGAGGAGAGAGAGAGGAGAGAGAGAGAGGAGAGAGAGAAAGAAAAGGCGCAATGAACAAGATGAGCTTGGATTTTACCTGGAATAAACAGAGCAACAAATAAACATATTTAACAACAAACGAAGAGAATATTTTTGACGAATGTGAATAACAACCCCGACAAAAACAGTGTATAATGTGTCTGAAAAAAACGGGATGTCAAGTTGGCGTTGTATGTGTAGGAATATTTGCCCGAGTGGCTTTTGAGAATTACTTCCTGCTTTGAACATACTCGATATGTTTGCTAAGGTTTCTCTCAGTCAATGTCAGGGATCGTGCGTGCTGTTAAATTTTGAGAGGCTTCTCTCCCTCGGAAGCCCAAGTAGGAAATCAAAAGATTTTTCTTTATATTCTCTAGAACTCGAACTTTGCACCTTCCGAACCTCTTTGGTCAATTAGCCTCACCTTTAGAAAAGTCGCTTAGTGCTTCGTCATCAAAGTGACTTCAGGCAGCATTAGCAAGTCTAGATTAATTATATACGTGGTGAAATTGTTGTGACACGACAATGATATATAAAAAAAATTTATATATATATATATATATATATATATATATATATATATATATATATATATATATAATCATCATCCTAAACATGGCGATGATGCCACTAAGATGCAACAGGTTATCGGGAGCATTGAGAAGGAAAAGACTTTTAATGAGTAAAAGGATAATAAAATAACAGGATTCAGGACGACAGATATATATATATATATATATATATATATATATATATATATATATATATATACACAAATGAAATGAGAAAGAATCAAATATAAATTCAAACGTTCACAACATTCATTTCAAAAATAGGGCTCAATACAATAACAGAGCGATAATTCTTTATTATCGGATATTACATTCGAACATACGTAAAAGCGCTACATAAATGCATTCATGTTTCGATGCATATCATCGCATCTCATCAGGTAGCGGTAACTGAGGGTTATTACTATTTTTAATATTTTCTTATAATCTCCTTTCCCGCGTAAAAAGAAAAATAAGCTAAGAAAGAAAGAAAGAAAGAAAGAAAGAAAGAAAGAAATAAGATATAGTCTCCTCTAAAAAGAAAGAAAGACACACGATATAGATGAAAAAAAGAAAAGAAAGAAAAGACATAGTCTCATCTAAAAAAGAAAATAAGAGCGAGAATGGAAGAAAGACACAATATATAGTCTCCTCTCCAAAAAAAAAAAAAAAGAAGAAGAAAGAAAGATAAATATAAGGATGATATAGAAATGTAAAGAAGCTCAACCAATCAAAATAGTCTATGTTAAGTAAGATGTCATAAACCATAGATTCAAAACTCAATGGATACATATGGTCTATTTGGAAAAGAATTTTGATACAATGTAACGACAAACGAACGGTTGACATTTTCGATGGAGAGGCAGCATAATTTAAAAATAATTATTTAATAGTTTGTAAATAAATAAATAAAAACTCTTTAAGAAATAAAAGAAGGAAAAAAACAAAAAAATTTATCAAAATTACAAAACAGTAAAATAGAAAATAAAATCAAAATAATAAAAAAAAAAATAAATGAACTAAGCAAAGCGTAAAAGCGCATAAATCAAATAAATAAATCATATAAATGAAATAATAAGATAATAAACTATATAAACTCATACTTAATAGAGTATAACAGTAAACAAAGAGTTTTTATATGTAGTATTAATAAATAAAAAAAACAGTAAAAAATGTTAAAACGTCAGCCGAACATATATACCTCTACATAAAATATTACCACTAATGTCTGAGGAATAATGTACATACTATACTATCAAAAATCTAATTTACCAAGGATAAGTTTAAAATGTCTACCACAAAGTTATTTATCATAAAAGAAGTGATTATTAAATTTTAAAGTTTAGCAAGATTGTAAGTTCAAAGGCGAAATATGCTTGGCAGTTCAAATCTTTGATTTAACTACTCGTCTCTATTTAAAAATCTGATTATCTGCATTTTCTCCTGTAAACGCAGGAACCAATTTCATATAAGTATCTAAATGTTCTAGCTAGTTTTAGAATTTTCCATTTAACTTTAGGGGTTTTATTTTCTTCTTTCAATTTCCAAAAATATTTTGAAAGGATTTTCTAGTGAGGAAATAGAACACACATCCACAAGGGATTTCGTCCAGCATTTGTTAGACAATGGGCATTGGTTAAGAATCCTGCAATTACATTGGTTGCTATCCTTAACTATATTAGAATTAGTACTTGCATTATGGTTATTATTGTTAAATTGGTTAAGTGTTTTGTTATTATACAACTTTATTATTTCTCAAGATTATTAGTACAACTATAGCTAAGTTTTAATGTATTCCTATTAAAAATTTCACTAAGGCGATTGCTTTCGGAAAATATTTGTCAGTTAAATTTAGAAACTTATGGCCTAACTCTGTAATAACTAATTGGTTAAATGGACGTGTCTACCAGATGATCTTCCCGTTTTTATTTCTTTACTTAGAACTGCCATTATATCCTATATACTGAATTTCAGAAGACTTATAGTCACTATCTCTAAGAACTTTATTATCATACACAGTCCTAAGTTTCTCGAACACCTCTTTGTTAGAAGAGTGTTTGCTAATCCGATGTTCTACAGAGGAAGGAATATGTCGGATTACAGACGGTGGGTGATTGGAATTAGAATGGATATAGATTGAGTTGGAATTGTTCTTCATATAAGGCTGAAAATTTTCATAGACTAAATTTAATGTTACATCTAGAAAATCAACTTGTTTGATATTAGTACTTATTTTTACGTTAAGATCTAACCTCTTAAATTCCCTATGAATCATTTTCCAAAGTTTATCACCTTTATCATGAGTCCATCATCTCTATACAGTCCTATACCATCTAAAGCAGGGATGGGCAATTACTTTTCTTAGTGGGACGCATTGTTACTATGGACATGGCTACTGAAGACTGTATATTAAAAAATGTAACAGCATGAAATAGTGAAAGATTTTCATGATCATCTTGCTAGTTGAAAAGTTTAATTACAATTCACTATAATGTAAAATTTGTATTATAGCATAAATAATTGACAAAATGCAAGAAAAATGTATTGTAAGAACAATAGTAGGAGTATAATTAATGATATTGATGTATTCTACTGCAATCGTTGACTAGTTTGCTTATATCTGGCACCAAGCTGCTTGTGTTAATTCTTGATACTGCTTGAAGATTTGAATTTATCAAAAGATATCTATTTTTGCTTTTGATAATTTTCATACCTAAAAAAGTTTGCTCACATATGTAAGTGGATGCAAACAGAACAAACAATTTTCTTGAAAAGTCTTTCAAATTTTTGAAATGCTCTGGGTGAAGAGATGAATAAAATTCAATTAAAGATTTATTTTCAAAGCTCTACTTCAAAGAATTGTCAGCTTGGAGGTCTATGAGTTCCATTTGTAGTTCATTCGTAGCAGTTTCAATGTCAGAGGTGAATGGAGACTTCAGCATGTTGAACTACGACTCCATTGCTTTGAAGTCTGCAAATCTCTTAGCAAATTCTTCCTTCAATGCTACGATCTGTCTTCTGTATTTTTGTGCAGATGTATATTCAACAGACTGATCTTTCAGAAGGGGAAAATGAGCAAAGTTTTGATCAGACAGTTGTTTAGCAAAAAGTGTAAGCTTTGTCTGAAAGGATTTTACCTCCACAAATAAATCATGAGCCATGAAGTTTTGTGCTGAACTCATTTTTTGCATGGTATCTGTAGCAAATTCAAAATCACACACCCATTCTGCACCGTTTATTTTGGCGGAGAAGTCACAAGACACATCTTTATTTTTAAAAAAACATGAAAATCTCTTCTTTGAGGTCCCATACTCTTTTCGAAACTTTTCCAAGACTTAGCCACTTTACATTGGTGTAATACAACATAATCAGAAAAATCATTTCTTGCAACGAATTTTGAAACTGTCTGTGGTTTAGTTCCCCTTAACCGTATCACGTTTATTGCACATACCACTGGATCAATCACATGTTTAAAATCCAATTTTGCTTTGTTAAGATTTTCTTGGTGAATTATGCATTGAAATGAAAGCAACTTGTGAAGTGGGAAATTTGATTGAATCTTGTCATTTAGACGTTTGACAAGTCCACAATGTTTCCCAGTTAGTGCAAGTGTCCCATCAGCTGTCATGCTCACAAATTTATCAAGGCATAACTGCGAATTTTCCAAACAATACATTAGACTTTCTTACAAATCACTCCTGGTAGTAGTGTCTTTGAGACACTCCATTGAAAACAATGAAAATTTCAACATCACATAAGAACCTGTGATGTTGGAATTTTCATCAATACCGCGAATGAAAATCAGCAATTGTGCAATATCTACAATGTCTGTGCTCTCATCTAAAGCGATTGAGGACCACTTGAATTTATCTGAAGTGTCCCAAAGTTTTCCATGCAAGTTTTCAGCAATGACATCTATTCTACAAACAATAGTTCTCCGTGACAATGAAATTGCTTCTACTTTTGACTTTACTTATGAACACACAGTATCAATTGTATCAATCATACATTCTTTCACAAATTCTGCATCAGAAAATGGCTTGTTATGTTTTGCAATCTTATTCGCCAATAAAAAAACTTGCCTTTGTTGCAAGCTCTTGTATAGAGTACATTTAAAAAAGTATGCCTTGTTGGCGTTTCAGTTTTTTGACCATGTCCGTTGCTTTGTTTTGCAGTTCTTCTGTGGAGAAAGTTTTGACCAAAATTGTCATGTTTCGACTGAAAATGTCTTTTCAAATTATATTCCTTGAATACTGCACAAGTATCGTGGCAAATCAGGCACACTGCTTTTGTACCATTTTCTATGAAGAAATACTTTTCAGTCCATTTCTTCTTAAAAATACGGCATTCAAAGTCAACTTTACGTCTTTTAGAACTCATTATGAGTGACAGCTTTTTCATTGTTTTAGAATCTAACTTACTAAAAAATAGAATCAAATTTTAAAAACACTACAAACTGGTGACTCTCACTAAATCTCGTTTACAAATATCCTGCAAAATGATATTTAAAGTAAAATTCAAATCAAAGCGGAATTATTACAAATGTGTCTTCCGAGAAGTTTTTATACAATTTTTAAATACCCAGAAAGATTTTTATTAAATTTGTAAATATTATACAAGTAATTTTTTTTTTTTTTTTTTTTTTTTTTTGTGAGTGTGTGTGGATGAGGACAAATTTCCTACAATTCATAATGATGTTTATCTCTTCACCCGAAATGTTGGAATAAACTGTGGTAAATTCCAACGCCATAGTAAAGAGGTCTTTTGATATTGAAGGATAAAGTCCACTATATCAAACTGGATGAAAGTAGAGTTGTCTTGTTATCGAAGTTTTTAAAACAGTTAATCACTTCAATTCAGTGATGCAGATCCATTGAATAAGTCCAAGGAGATTTTTATTTTGTTTCTTTATGCGTTCCAGGATTATTTTACTAATCCTTCCAATCGCTGATCTAGTCGGATTTATAATTCTTGTAGGGAGTTTATTATGAAACTCCGGTTTGTGATATTAACGCAGTACATAGGATTCTTTTGTACAAGGTTTACCAACTCTATTGCTGATTTTTAGTTTATCGGTAATATATTGAGAAGTGTTGCTATGATCAACATAATTAAAATTATTACCATTTATATTTTTATAATTCTTGGTTAAATTATTTCCAATCAATGCCATATAATCCTTAGGATGAAATATATAAAAGTTCGTGGTTTTGAAAGATTTTACGAAAATTTGATCAGCTATATAAATATCCTTAACCAATGTATCCAATTTTTATCTTCTTTATACGTGTATGACTGTATATATATATATATATATATATATATATATATATATATATATATATATATATATAATTATGAAACAGTTATTGGACAGAGTTGAATTAGACTAGGAAACAGTGGTCTTAAAAAGTGGTCAATACACATATAAAAAATAAAAAAAATTAAAATTTAATACGCAGACCATAGAAATTTAAAAAGTTACATCAGAAAATCACGCTATTTTGGTTTCAAACTTTCGGCGATACAGGCTAATATTAAAGGTTAAAACCAAGGTAGCGTGATTGGCTGATGAGATAACAAAATCAAACAAGCGCGTAAATTGAAATATATGTCATGTGTTTTAACAGAGGACGAAAAGTGCGTTAACCAAAGTTGCATTAATGTTGCGTGCTATCAATTCTCCTATATTGAGTGAATGTCTGACAATCTCATCACAGATTAAGAAAAGACTTGAAGCAAGCGAAATTTAGTTCTACAGATTGATGCGTGGATACCATGGAGCGAACATAGGAGCAACAACGAGGTTTTGGAGACATGCAAACAAAAAGGAAACTTGTAATTAACATATTTATTGTGCACATCACGAGAAAAGAGAAAAACCGGATACTCCCAGGACATATTGAAGGCAACATCATACTTACTGATATGGACGGCGTACAGGCAGAGACACTCGAAATTCATTGAGTACATCATGAGAAAAGAGGAAAAATCGAACACTCCCAGCACATACTGAAGGCAAAATCATACTTAATGAAATGGATGGCGGAACTGGAAGAGGCAGTTGAAATTACTTGGGAATATCATGGGAAGAGAGGAAAATCGGAGACTCCCGGGGCGTATTGTACACAAAATCTTACTTTATGAAAAGCATGGCGGAACAGGAAGAGACAGTCGAAATTGATTGGGTACATCAAGAGAGAAGAGGAAAATCGGACACTCCTAGGACATATTGAAGGCAAAATTATACTTAATAAAATGGATGACAGAACAGGGAGAGGCACTCGAAATTTATTAGGCTCATCATGAGAAAAGTGGAAAGTGGGAGGCTCCGAGGACATATTAAAGACAAAATGGTATTTAATGAAATGCATGGCGGAACAGGAAGAGTCACTCGAAGGACATATTGAAGGAAAAAGAATCCTTAATGAAGTGGATGGCGTACAGGAAGAGACAGTTGAAATTTCTTGTGTACATCATGAGAAAAGAGGAAACTCGGATACTCCCAGTACATATTGAAGACAAAACCATACTTAATGAAGTGGACAGCGAACAGGAATAGACAGTTGAAATTTCTTGTGTACATCATGAGAAAAGTGGAAATTCGGATACTCCCAGGACATATTGAAGGCAAAACCATACTTAATGAAGTGGATGGCATACAGGAAGAGACAGTTGAAATTTCTTGGGCACATCATGAGAAAAGAGGAAAATCGGATACTCCTAAAACATATTGAAGGCAAAACCATACTTAATGAAGTGCATAGCGTACATGAAGAGACAGCTGAAATTTCTTGGGTACATCATGAGAAAAGAGGAAAATTGGATACTCCCAGGACATATTGAAGGTAAAACCATACTTAATGAAGTGGATGGCGTACAGGAAGAAACAGTTTAAAATACTTGGGTACATCATGAGAAAAGTGGAAAATCGGATACTCCCAGGACATATTGAAGGCTAAACCGTACTTAATGAAGTGGATGGCGTACAGGAAGAGACAGCTGAAATTTCTTGGGTACATCATGAGAAAAGAGGAAAATCGGATACTCCTAGGACATTTTGAAGGCAAAACCATACTTAATTACGTGGATGGCGTACAGAAAGAGACAGTTGAAATTTCTTGGGTGCATCATGCGAAAAGAGGAAAAAAGGATACTCCTAGGACATACTGAAGGCAAAACAATACTTAATGAAGTGGATGGCGTACAGGAAGAGACTGTTGAAATTTCTTGGGTACATCATGAAAAAAGAGGTAAATCGGATACTCCCAAAACATATTGAAGGCAAAACCATACTTAATGAAGTGGATGGCAGGAAGAAACAGTTAAAATTTGTTGGGTACATCATGTGATAAGAGGAAAATCGGATACTCCCAGTACATATCGAAGCTAAATCATACTTAATGAAGTGGATGGCGTACAGGAAGAAACAAGTGAAATTTCGCGGGTGCATCATGAGAAAAGAGAAAAATCGGATATTCCAAGGACATACTGAAGGCAAAACCATACGTAATGAAGTGGATGGCGTACAGGAAAAAACAGTTGAAATTACTTGGGTACATCATGAGAAAGAAAAATCTGATACTCCCAGGACATATTGGAGGCAAAACCATACTTAATGAAGTGGATGGCGTACAGGAAGAGACATTTGAAATTTCTTGGGTACATCATGAACAAAGAGGAAAATCGAATACTCCTAGGATATATTGAAGGCAAACCAATGCTTAATGAAGTGGATGGCGTACAGGAAGAGACAGTTGAAATTACTTGGGTACATCATGAGAAAAAAAAGAAAATCGGATACTCCAAGGACATATTGAAGGCAAGACCATACCTAATGAAGTGGATGGCGTACAGGAAGAAACAGTTTAAATTTCTTGGGTACATCATGAGAAAAGAGAAAAATCGGATACTCCCAGGACATATTGAAGGCAAAACATTACTTAATGAAGTGGATGGCGTACAGGAAGTGACAGTTGAAATTTCTTGGGTACATCATGAGAAAAGAGGAAAATCAGATACTCTTAGGACCTGTTGAAGGCAAAACCATACGTAATGAGGTGGATGGCGTACAGGAAGAGACAGTTGAAATTTTTTGGGTACATCATGAGAAAAGTGGAAAATCAGATACTCCAAGGACATACTGAATGCAAAACTATACTTAATGAAGTGGGTGGCGTACAGGAAGAAACAGTTGAAATTTCTTGGGTACATCATAAGAAAAGCGGAAAATCGGATACTCTCAGGACATATTGAAGGCAAAACCATACTTAATAAAGTGGATGGCGTACATGAAGAGTCAGCTGAAATTTCTTGGGTACATCATGAGAAAAAATGAAAATTCGATATTCCCAGGACATATTAAATGCACAACCATACATAATGAAGTCGATGGCGTACAGGAAGAAACAGTTGAAATTTCTTGGGTACATCATGAGAAAATAGGAAAATCGGATACTCCCAGTACATATTGTAGACAAAACCATACTTAATGAAGTGGACAGCGAACAGGAAGAGACAGTTGAAATTTCTTGGGTACATCATGAGAAAAGAGGAAAATCAGATACTCCCAGTACATATTGAAGAAAAAACCATACTTAATGAAGTGGACAGCGTACAGGAAGAGACAGTTGAAATTTCTTGGGTACATCATGAGAAAAGTGGAAAATCGGATACTCCCAGGACATATTGAAGGCTAAACCATACCTAATGAAGTGGATGGCGTACAGGAAGAGACAGTTGAAATTTCTTGGGTACATCATGAGAAAAGAGGAAAATCGGATACTCTTAGGACATAGTGAAGGCAAAACCATACTTAGTGAGGTGGATACCGTACGGGAAGAAACAGTTTAAATTTCTTGGGTACATCATGAGAAAAGAGAAAAATCGGATACTCCCAGGACATATTGAAGGCAAAACATTACTGAATGAAGTGGATGGCGTATAGGAAGTGACAGTTGAAATTTCTTGGTACATCGAGGAAGGAAAAGAAGGCAAAAAATCTTAATGAAGTGGATCTCTTAGGACATATTGAAGGCAAAACCATACTTAATGAAGTGGATACCGAACAGGAAGAAACAGTTTAAATTTCTTGGGTACATCATGAGAAAAGAAGAGAATACCCCTAGGACATATTGGATAGAAGGCAAAACCATACTTAATGAAGTGGATGGCGTACAGGGACAGTTGAAATTTCATTACATCATGAGAAAAGAGGAAAATCGGATACCCCAGGACATATTGAAGGCAAACCATACTTAATGAAGTGGATGGCGTACAGGAAGAGACAGTTGAAATTTCTTGGGTAGATCATGAGAAAAGAGGAAAATCGGATACTCTTAGGACATGTTGAAGGCAAAACCATACTTAGTGGATAAAGTTGGTACCGTACAGGAAGAAACAGTTAAAATTTCATGGGTACATCATGAGAAAAGAGGAAGATACTCCCAGGACATATTGAAGGCAAAACCATACTTAATAAAGTTGGTGGCTTACAGGAAGAAACAGTTCAAATTTCTTGGGTACATCATGCGAAAAGAGGACAATCGGATACTCGCCGGACTTATTGAAGGCAAAACCATACTTAATGAAGTGGAGTGCGTACAGGAAAAAACATTTGAAATTTCTTGGGGAAAAGAGGAAAAATCGGATACTTCCTGGACATATTGGAGGCAAAACCATACTTAATGAAGTGGATGCCGTACAGGAAGAGACAGTTGAAATTTCAGGGGTACATCATGAGAAATGAGGGAAATCGAATACTCCTAGGACATATTGAAGGCAAAACCATACTTAATGAAGTGGATGGCGTACAGGAAGAAAGAGTTGAAATTTCTTGGGTACACCATGGGAAAAGAGGAAAATTCGATACTCCCAGGATTATATTGAAGGCAAAAGAATACTTAATGAAGTGGATGGCGTAAAGGAAGTGACAGTTGAAATTTCTTGAGTACATCATGAGAAAAGTGGAAAATCTCATACTCCCAGGACATATTGAAGGCAAAACCATACTTAATAAAGTTGGTGGCTTACAGGAAGAAACAGTTCAAATTTCATGGGTACATCATGAGAAAAGAGGAAAATAGGATACTCCCAGGACATATTGAAGGCAAAACCATACTTAATAAAGTGGATGGCGTACAGGAAAGAAACAGTTGAAATTTCTTGGGTACATCATGAGAAAAGAGGAAAATCATCATGCGAAAAGATACACCCAAAAGATATTGAAGGAAAACCATTCTTAATGAGTGGAGCTTACAGGAAGAAACAGTCGAAAGAAGGTATCGGATACTGATACTCCGGACTTATTGAAGGCAAAACCATACTTAATGAAGTGGATGGGACAGAAGAGACAGGAAAAAAACATCATGGAGAGAAAATCGGATACTCCCAGGACATATTGAAGGCAAAACCATACATGGATAGCGTACAGGAAGAACAGTTGAAATTTTTGGGATATCATGAGAAAAGAGGACATATTGAAGACAAAAGAATACTTAATGAATTAGATGGCGTACAGGAAGAGACAGTTGAAATTTCTTGTGTACACCATGAGAAAAGAGGAAACTCGGATACTCCCAGGACATATTGAAGGCAAATCATACTTAATCAGGTGGATGGCGTACAGGAAGAGACAGTTAAAATATCATGGGTACATCATGAGAAAAGAGGAAAATCGGATACTCCCAGGACATAATAAATGCAAAACCAAACTGAATGAAGTGGATGGCGTACCTGAAGAGACAGTTGAAATTTCTTTGGTACATCATGAGAAAAGAGGAAAATCGGATACTCTTAGGACATATTGAAGGCAAAACCATACTTAATGAAGTGGATGGCGTACAGGAAGAGACATTTCAAATTTCTTGGCTACATCGTGAGAAAAGAGGAAAATCGGATACTCCTAGGACATATTGAAGGCAAAACATTACTTAATGAAGTGGATAGCGTACAGGAAGTGACAGTTGAAATTTCTTGGGTACATCATGAGAAAAGAGGAAAATCGGATACTCCCAGGACATATTGAAGGCAAAACCATACCTAATGAAGTGGATGGCGTACAGGAAGAGACAGTTAGAATTTCTTGGGTACATCATGAAAAAAGTGAAAAATCGGATACTCCCAAAACATATTGAAGGCAAAACCATTCTTAATGAAGTGGATAGCGTACAGGAAGAAACAGTCGAAATTTTTTGGGTACATCATGAGAAAAGAGGAAATTCGGATACTCCCAGGACATATTGATGGCAAAACCATACTTCATGAAGTTGATGGCGTACAGGAAGTGACAGTTGAAATTTCATGGGTACATCATGAGAAAAGAGGAAAATCGGATACTCCTATGACATATTGAAGGCAAAACCATACTTAATGAGGTGTATAGCGTACAGGAAGAAACAGTTGAAATTTTTTATGTACATCATGAGAAAAAATGGAAAATCTGATACCCCAGGACATATTGAAGGCGAAACCATACTTCATGTGGTGGATGGCGTACAGGAAGAGACAGTTCAATTTCTTGGGTACATCATGAGAAAAGAGGAAAATCGGATACTCCAAGTACATGTTGGAGACAAAACCATACATAATGAAGTGGATGTCGTACAGGAAGAGACAGTTTAAATTTCTTGGGTACATCATGAAAAAGTGGGAAATCTGATACACCCAGGAGATATTGAAGGCAAAACCATACTTAATGAAGTGGATGGCTTACAGGAAGTAACAGTTGAAATTTCTTGGGTACATCATGACAATAGATGAAAATTGGATACTCCGATGACATATTGAAGGCAAAACCATATTTAATGAAGTGGATGGCGTACAGGAAGAGACAGTTCAAATATCATGGGTACATCATGAGAAAAGAGGCAAATCGGATACTCCCAGGACATATTAAAGGCAAAACCATACATAATGAAGTGGATGTCGTACAGGAAGAGACAGGTGAAATTTCTTGAGTATATCATTAGAAAAGAGGAAAATCTGATACTTCCAGGACATATTGAAGGCAAAACCATACTTAATGAAGTGGATGGCGTACAGGAAGAGACAGTTGGAATTTCATGGGTACATCATCAGAAAAGAGGAAAATCTGATACTCCCAGGACATATTGAAGGCAAAACCATACTTAATGAAGTGGATGGCGTACAGGAAGAGACAGTTGAAATTTCATGGGTACATCATCAGAAAAGAGGAAAATCTGATAATCCCAGGACATATTGAACTCAAAACCATACTTAATGAAGTGGATGGCGTACAGGAAGAGACAGTTGGAATTTCATGGGTACATCATGAGAAAAGAGGAACATCGGATACTCCCAGGACATATTGAACTCAAAACCATACTTAATGAAGTGGATGGCGTACAGGAAGAAGAGATGAGAAAAATGGAAAAGTTGAATTTCATGGGTACATCATCAGAAAAGAGGAAAATCTGATACCCCAGGACATATTGAAGGCAAAACCATACTTAATGAAGTGGATGGCGTACAGGAAGAGACAGTTGGAATTTCATGGGTACATCATCAGAAAAAAGAGGAAAATCTGATACCCCAGGACATATTGAACTCAAAACCATACTTAATGAAGTGGATGGCGTACAGGAAGAGACAGTTGGAATTTCATGGGTACATCATGAGAAAAGAGGAACATCGGATACTCCCAGGACATATTGAACTCAAAACCATACTTAATGAAGTGGATGGCGTACAGGAAGAGACAGTTGGAATTTCATGGGTACATCATCAGAAAAGAGGAAAATCTGATACTCCCAGGACATATTGAACTCAAAACCATACTTAATGAAGTGGATGGCGTACAGGAAGAGACAGTTGGAATTTCATGGGTACATCATCAGAAAAGAGGAAAATCTGATACTCCCAGGACATATTGAACTCAAAACCATACTTAATGAAGTGGATGGCGTACAGGAAGAGACAGTTGGAATTTCTTGGGTACATCATGAAAAAAGTGAAAAATCGGATACTCCCAAAACATATTGAAGGCAAAACCATTCTTAATGAAGTGGATAGCGTACAGGAAGAAACAGTCGAAATTTTTTGGGTACATCATGAGAAAAGAGGAAATTCGGATACTCCCAGGACATATTGATGGCAAAACCATACTTAATGAAGTTGATGGCGTACAGGAAGAGACAGTTGAAATTTCATGGGTACATCATGAGAAAAGAGGAAAATCGGATACTCCTATGACATATTGAAGGCAAAACCATACTTAATGAGGTGTATAGCGTACAGGAAGAAACAGTTGAAATTTTTTATGTACATCATGAGAAAAATGGAAAAAGTATAAGCCCAGGACATATTGAAGGCGAAACCATACTTCATGTGGTGGATGGCGTACAGGAAGAGACAGTTCAATTTCTTGGGTACATCATGAGAAAAGAGGAAAATCGGATACTCCAAGTACATGTTGGAGACAAAACCATACATAATGAAGTGGATGTCGTACAGGAAGAGACAGTTTAAATTTCTTGGGTACATCATGAAAAAGTGGGAAATCTGATACACCCAGGACATATTGAACTCAAAAACCATACTTAATGAAGTGGATGGCGTACAGGAAGTAACAGTTGGAATTTTTGGGTACATCATGAGAAAAGATGAAAATCTGATACTGAGGACATATTGAACTCAAAACCATATTTAATGAAGTGGATGGCGTACAGGAAGAGACAGTTCAAATTTCATGGGTACATCATGAGAAAAGAGGAAAAGATACTCCCAGGACATATTGAACTCAAAACCATACTTAATGAAGTGGATGGCGTACAGGAAAGAGACAGTTGAAATTTATGGGTACATCATCAGAAAAGAGGAAAATCTGATACCCCAGGACATATTGAACTCAAAACCATACTTAATGAAGTGGATGGCGTACAGGAAGAGACAGTTGGAATTTCATGGGTACATCATCAGAAAAGAGGAAAATCTGATACTCCCAGGACATATTGAACTCAAAACCATACTTAATGAAGTGGATGGCGTACAGGAAGAGACAGTTGAAATTTCATGGGTACATCATCAGAAAAGAGGAAAATCTGATAATCCCAGGACATATTGAACTCAAAACCATACTTAATGAAGTGGATGGCGTACAGGAAGAGACAGTTGAATTTCATGGGTACATCATGAGAAAAGAGGAAAATCTGATACTCCCAGGACATATTGAACTCAAAACCATACTTAATGAAGTGGATGGCGTACAGGAAGAGACAGTTGGAATTTCATGGGTACATCATGAGAAAAGAGGAAAATCTGATACTCCCAGGACATATTGAAGGCAAAACCATACTTAATGAAGTGGATGGCGTACAGGAAGAGACAGTTGGAATTTCATGGGTACATCATCAGAAAAGAGGAAAATCTGATACTCCCAGGACATATTGAACTCAAAACCATACTTAATGAAGTGGATGGCGTACAGGAAGAGACAGTTGGAATTTCATGGGTACATCATCAGAAAAGAGGAAAATCTGATACTCCCAGGACATATTGAAGGCAAAACCATACTTAATGAAGTGGATGGCGTACAGGAAGAGACAGTTGAAATTTCATGGGTACATCATGAGAAAAGAGGAAAATCTGGGATACTCCCAGGACATATTGAACTCAAAACCATACTTTAATGAAGTGGATGGCGTACAGGAAGAGACAGTTGGAATTTCATGGGTACATCATGAGAAAAGAGGAAAATCTGATACCCCAGGACATATTGAACTCAAAACCATACTTAATGAAGTGGTGGATGGCGTACAGGAAGAGACATATTGGCAAATTTCTTAATGAAGTGGATGGGTACATCATGAGAAAAGAGGAAAATCGGATACTCCCAGGACATATTGATGGCAAAACCATACTTAATGAAGTGGATGGCGTACAGGAAGAGACAGTTGAAATTTCATGGGTACATCATGAGAAAAGAGGAAAATTCGAAACTCCCATGACATATTGAAGGCAAAACCATACATAATGAAGTGGATGTCGTACAGGAAGAGACAGTTGAAATTTCATGGGTACATCATGAGAAAAGAGGAAAATCTGATACTCCCAGGACATATTGAAGGCAAAACCATACTTAATGAAGTGGATGGCGTACAGGAAGAGACAGTTGAAATTTTGGGTACATCATGAGAAAAAGAGGAAAATCGGATACTCTGATGACATATTGAAGGCAAAACCATATTTAATGAAGTGGATGGCGTACAGGAAGAGACAGTTTAAATTTCATGGGTACATCATCAGAAAAGAGGAAAATCTGATACTCCCAGGACATATTGAAGGCAAAAACCATACTTAATGAAGTGGATGGCGTACAGGAAGAGACAATTGAAATTTCTTGGGTACATCATGAGAAAAGAGGAAAATCGGATACTCCCAGGACATATTGAAGGCAAAA
Source organism: Acanthosepion pharaonis (assembly GCA_903632075.3). Classification (NCBI taxonomy): domain Eukaryota; kingdom Metazoa; phylum Mollusca; class Cephalopoda; order Sepiida; family Sepiidae; genus Acanthosepion; species Acanthosepion pharaonis. Next base: position 2,212,587 of record CAHIKZ030003228.1, read on the forward strand.
CCATACTTAATGAAGTGGATGGCGTACAGGGAAGAGACAGTTTAAATTTCATGGTACATCATGAGAGAAAAGAGGAAAATCTGATACTCCCAGGACATATTGAACTCAAAACCATACTTAATGAAGTGGATGGCGTACAGGAAGAGACAGTTGAAATTTCTTGGGTACATCATGAGAAAAGAGGAAAATCGGATACTCCCATGACATATTGAAGGCAAAACCATACTTAATGAAGTGGATGGCGTACAGGAAGAGACAGTTGAAATTTCATGGGTACATCATCAGAAAAGAGAAAAAACTCCCAGGACATATTGAAGGACTTAATGAAGTGGATGGCGTACGGAAGAGACAGTCGGATACATCATGAGAAAGAGGAAAATCGGATACCCCAGACATATTGAACTCAAAACCATACTTAATGAAGTGGATGGCGTACAGGAAGAGACAGTTGAAATTTCATGGGTACATCATCAGAAAAGAGGAAAATCTGGATACTCCCAGGACATATTGAACTCAAAACCATACTTAATGAAGTGGATGGCGTACAGGAAGAGACAGTTGAAATTTCTACAGAAGGAGGGTACATCATGGAGAAAAGAGGAAAATCTGATACTCCCAGGACATATTGAACTCAAAACCATACTTAATGAAGTGGATGGCGTACAGGAAGAGACAGTTGGAATTTCATGGGTACATCATCAGAAAAGAGGAAAATCGGATACTCCCAGGACATATTGAACTCAAAACCATACTTAATGAAGTGGATGGCGTACAGGAAGAGACAGTTGGAATTTCATGGGTACATCATCAGAAAAAGAGGAAAATCTGATACTCCCAGGACATATTGAACTCAAACCATACTTAATGAAGTGGATGGCGTACAGGAAGAGACAGTTGGAATTTCATGGGTACATCATGAGAAAAGAGGAAAACATCGATACTCCCAGGACATATTGAACTCAAACCATACTTAATGAAGTGGATGGCGTACAGGAAGAGACAGTTGGAATTTCATGGGTACATCATCAGAAAAGAGGAAAATCTGATACTCCCAGGACATATTGAACTCAAAACCATACTTAATGAAGTGGATGGCGTACAGGAAGAGACAGTTGGAATTTCATGGGTACATCATCAGAAAAGAGGAAAATCTGATACCCCAGGACATATTGAACTCAAAACCATACTTAATGAAGTGGATGGCGTACAGGAAGAGACAGTTGAAATTTCATGGGTACATCATCAGAAAAGAGGAAAATCTGATAATCCCAGGACATATTGAACTCAAAACCATACTTAATGAAGTGGATGGCGTACAGGAAGAGACAGTTGGAATTTTTTGGGTACATCATCAGAAAAGAGGAAAAGATACTCCCAGGACATATTGAACAAAACCATACTTAATGAAGTGGATGGCGTACAGGAAGAGACAGTTGAAATTTTTATGGGTACATCATGAGAAAAAGAGGAAAATCGGATACCCCAGGACATATTGAACTCAAAAACCATACTTAATGAAGTGGATGGCGTACAGGAAGAGACAGTTGAAATTTTATGGGTACATCATCAGAAAAGAGGAAAATCTGATACTCCCAGGACATATTGAACTCAAAAACCATACTTAATGAAGTGGATGGCGTACAGGAAGAGACAGTTGGAATTTCATGGGTACATCATGAGAAAAGAGGAAATCGGATACTCCCAGGACATATTGAACTCAAAAACCATACTTAATGAAGTGGATGGCGTACAGGAAGAGACACAAATTTCATGGGTACATCATGAGAAAAGAGGAAAATCTGATACCCCAGGACATATTGAACTCAAAACCATACTTAATGAAGTGGATGGCGTACAGGAAGAGACAGTTTAAATTTCTTGGGTACATCATCAGAAAAAGAGAAAAATCTGATACCCCAGGACATATTGAAGGCAAAACCATACTTAATGAAGTGGATGGCGTACAGGAAGAGACAGTTGAAAATTGATCATATTGGGCAAAACCATACATGGGATACAGGAAAGAGTGAAACATCGGATAAAAAGAAGGACATCATATTGAAAGGCAAAACCATTTAATGAATTGGATGGCGTACAGGAAGAGACAGTTGAAATTTTTGGGTACATCATGAGAAAAAGAGAAAAATCGGATACTCTTAAGACATATTGATGGCAAACCATACTTAATGAAGTGGATGGCGTACAGGAAGAGACAGTTGAAATTTCATGGGTACATCATGAGAAAAGAGGAAAATTAATGAATGGACTCCATGACATATTGAGCAAAACCATACATATTAATGAAGTGGATGTCGTACAAGGAAGAGACAGTTGAAATTTCTGGGTACATCATTGAAAAAAGAAAATCTGATACTTCAGGACATATTGAATTCAAAACCATACTTTAATGAATTGGATGGCGTACAGAAGAAGTTGGAATTTTTTGGGTACATCATGAGAAAAGAGGAAAATCGATACTCCCAGGACATATTGAAGAGCAAAACCATACTTAATGAAGTGGATGGCGTACAGGAAGAGACAGTTGGAATTTCATACTTCATGTAATGGGCGTACATCATGGACATCATGTAGAAAAGAGGAAAATCTGATAATCCCAGGACATATTGAAACAAAAACCATACTTAATGAAGTGGATGGCGTACAGGAAGAGACAGTTGGAATTTCATGGGTACATCATGAGAAAGAGGAAAATCAGATACTCCCAGGACATATTGAACTCAAAACCATACTTAATGAAGTGGATGGCGTACAGGAAGAGACAGTTGAAAATTTCATGGGTACATCATCATGAAAAGAGGAAAATCTAAGGGATACTCCAGGACATATGGAAACAAAACCATACTTAATGAAGTGGATGGCGTACAGGAAGAGACAGTTGAAATTTCATGGGTACATCATGAGAAAAGAGGAAAATCTGATACCCCAGGACATATTGAAGAGAAAAAACCATACTTAATGAAGTGGATGGCGTACAGGAAGAGACAGTTGAAATTTCATGGGTACATCAGAAAAGAGGAAAATCGGATACTCCCAGGACATATTGAACTCAAACCCATACTTAATGAAGTGGATGGCGTACAGGAAGAGACAGTTAAAATTTCATGGGTATCATGAGAAAAGAGGAAGGATACTCCCAAGACATATTGAACTCAAAACCATACTTAATGAAGTGGATGGCGTACAGGAAGAGACAGTTGAAATTTCATGGGTACATCATCAGGAAAAGATACTCCCAGGACATATTGAACTCAAAAATCTGGATGGCGTACAGGAAGAGACAGTTGGAATTTCATGGGTACATCATCAGAAAGCATTGATACTCCCAGGACTGAACAAAACCATACTTAATGAAGTGGATGGCGTACAGGAAGAGACAGTTGGAATTTCATGGGTACATCATCAGAAAAGAGGAAAAATCTGATACTCCCAGGACATATTGAACTCAAAACCATACTTAATGAAGTGGATGGCATTACAGGAAGAGACAGTTGGAATTTCATGGGTACATCATGAGAAAAGAGGAAAATCTGATACTCCCAGGACATATTGAACTCAAAACCATACTTAATGAAGTGGATGGCGTACAGGAAGAGACAGTTGGAATTTCATGGGTACATCATGAGAAAAGAGGAAAATCGGATACTCCCAGGACATATTGAACTCAAAACCATACTTAATGAAGTGGATGGCGTACAGGAAGAGACAGTTGGAATTTCATGGGTACATCATCAGAAAAGAGGAAAATCTGATACTCCCAGGACATATTGAACTCAAAACCATACTTAATGAAGTGGATGGCGTACAGGAAGAGACAGTTGGAATTTCATGGGTACATCATGAGAAAAGAGGAAAATCGGATACTCCCAGGACATATTGAACTCAAAACCATACTTAATGAAGTGGATGGCGTACAGGAAGAGACAGTTGGAATTTCATGGGTACATCATCAGAAAAGAGGAAAATCTGATACTCCCAGGACATATTGAACTCAAAACCATACTTGAAATGAAGTTGGATGGGTACATCATCAGGAAAAGAGACAGACATATTGAACTCAAAACCATACTTAATAAGTGGATGGCGTACAGGAAGAGACAGTTGAGAAAAGAGGAAAAAAGGAAATCATGGATACATCCCATGTCATATTGAAAGGCAAAACCATACTTAATGAGGATGGCGGATAGACGTTACAGAAGAAACAGTCGAAATTTTTGGGTACATCATGAGAAAAGAGGAAAAAGGATAAGCCAGGACATATTGAAGGCAAAACCATACTTCATGTGGTGGATGGCGTACAGGAAGAGACAGTTGAAATTTCATGGGTACATCATGAGAAAAGAGGAAAATCGATACCCTAGGACATGTTGAAGGCAAAACCATACTTAATGAAGTGGATAGCGTACAGGAAGAGACAGTTTAAATTTTTGGGTACATCATGAGAAAAATGAAAAAAAGATACCCCAGGACATATTGAAGGCAAAACCATACTTAATGAAGTGGATGGCGTACAGGAAGAGACAGTTGAAATTTCTTGGGTACATCATGAGAAAAGAGGAAAATTGGATACTCCAAGACATATTGAAGGCAAAACCATATTTAATGAAGTGGATGGCGTACAGGAAAGAGACAGTTCAAATTTCTGGGTACATCATGAAAAAGTGAAAAAATCGGATACACCCAGGACATATTGAAGGCAAAACCATACTTAATGAAGTGGATGGCTTACTGAAGTAACAGTTGAAATTTTTGGGTACATCATGAGAAAAGATGAAAATCGGATACTTCGATGACATATTGAAGGCAAAACCATATTTAATGAAGTGGATGGCGTACAGGAAGAGACAGTTCAAATTTCATGGGTACATCATGAGAAAAGAGGGAAAATCGGATACCCCCAGGACATATTGAAGGCAAAAACCATATTTAAGGAATGGATGTCGTACAGAAGAGACAATTGAAATTTCTTGGGTACATCATGAGAAAAGAGGAAAATCGGATACTCTTAGGACATATTGAAGGCAAAACCATACCTAATGAAGTGGATGGCGTACAGGAAGAGACAGTTCAAATTTCATGGGTACATCATGAGAAAAGAGGAAAATTCGAAACTCCCATGACATATTGAAGGCAAAACCATACATAATGAAGTGGATGTCGTACAGGAAGAGACAGATGAAATTTCTTGAGTATATCATTAGAAAAGAGGAAAATCTGATACTTCCAGGACATATTGAAGGCAAAACCATACTTAATGAAGTGGATGGCGTACAGGAAGAGACACATTCAGAAAAGAGGAAAATTTCTTAATGAAGTGGATGGCGTATTGAGAGGCAGAAGTTGAAAATGGGTACATCATGAGAAAAGACATATTGAAAAAGAAGGAAAATCATGATACTCCCAGGACATATTGAAGGCAAAACCATACTTAATGAAGTGGATGGCGTACAGGAAGAGACAGTTGGAATTTCATGGGTACATCATGAGAAAAGAGGAACATCGGATACTCCCAGGACATATTGAACTCAAAACCATACTTAATGAAGTGGATGGCGTACAGGAAGAGACAGTTGGAATTTCATGGGTACATCATCAGAAAAGAGGAAAATCTGATACTCCCAGGACATATTGAACTCGAAAAACCATACTTAATGAAGTGGATGGCGTACAGGAAGAGACAGTTGGAATTTCATGGGTACATCATGAGAAAAGAGGAAAATCTGATACCCCAGGACATATTGAACTCAAAAACCATACTTAATGAAGTGGATGGCGTACAGGAAGAGACAGAAAAGAGGAAATTTTACCCCAAACATGGAACTCAAAACATCATCGAGAAAAGAGGAAACATCTGATACTCCCCAGGACATATTGAACTCAAAACCATACTTAATGAAGTGGATGGCGTACAGGAAGAGACAGTTGGAATTTCATGGGTACATCATCAGAAAGAGGAAAATCTGATACTCCCAGGACATATTGAACTCAAAACCATACTTAATGAAGTGGATGGCGTACAGGAAGAGACAGTTGGAATTTCATGGGTACATCATCAGAAAAGAGGAAAATCGGATACCCCAGGACATATTGAACTCAAACCATACTTAATGAAGTGGATGGCGTACAGGAAGAGACAGTTGGAATTTCATGGGTACATCATGAGAAAAGAGGAAAATCTGATACTCCCCAGGACATATTGAACTCAAAACCATACTTAATGAAGTGGATGGCGTACAGGAATGAGACAGTTGGAATTTCATGGGTACATCATCAGAAAAGAGAAAATCTGATACTCCCAGGACATATTGAACTCAAAACCATGGCAATGAAGTGGATGGCGTACAGGAAGAGACAGTTGGAATTTCATGGGTACATCATCAGAAAAGAGGAAAATCTGATACTCCCAGGACATATTGAACTCAAAAACCATACTTAATGAAGTGGATGGCGTACAGGGAAGAGACAGTTGGAATTTCATGGGTACATCATCATGAAAAAGAGGAAAATCGGATACTCCCAGGACATATTGAACTCAAAACCATACTTAATGAAGTGGATGGCATTACAGGAAGAGACAGTTGAATTTCATGGGTACATCATCAGAAAAGAGGAAAATCTGATACCCCAGGACATATTGAACTCAAAACCATACTTAATGAAGTGGATGGCGTACAGGAAGAGACAGTTGAATTTCATGGGTACATCATCAGAAAAGAGGAAAATCGGATACCCCAGGACATATTGAACTCAAAACCATACTTAATGAAGTGGATGGCGTACAGGAAGAGACAGTTGGAATTTCATGGGTACATCATCAGAAAAGAGGAAAAAATCTGATACCCCAGGACATATTGAACTCAAAACCATACTTAATGAAGTGGATGGCGTACAGGAAGAGACAGTTGGAATTTCATGGGTACATCATGAGAAAAGAGGAAAATCGGATACCCCAGGACATATTGAACTCAGGAAAACCATACTTAATGAAGTGGATGGCGTAGGAAGAGACAGTTGGAATTTCATGAATTTCATGGTACATCATCAGAAAAGAGGAAAATCTGATACTCCAGGTACACATATTGAACTCAAAACCATACTTTTTAATGAAGTGGATGGCGTACAGGAAGAGACAGTTGGAAATTTCATGGTACATCATGAGAAAAGAGGAAAAAAATCATATTGAAGGATACTTAATGAGGTGTATAGCGTACCAGTTGGACATATTGGAAAAAGAACTCATATTGAAAAACCATACTTAATGAAGTGGATGGCGTACAGGAAGAGACAGTTGGAATTTCATGGGAAAATCGGACATCATCATGAAGTGGAAAGGAGGAAAATCTGTACTCCCCAGGACATATTGAACTCAAAACCATACTTAATGAAGTGGATGGCGTACAGGAAGAGACAGTTGAAATTTCATGGGTACATCATGAGAAAAGAGGAAAATCTGATACTCCCAGGACATATTGAACTCAAAACCATACTTAATGAAGTGGATGGCGTACAGGAAGAGACAGTTAAAATTTCATGGGTACATCATGAGAAAAGAGGAAAATCGGATACTCCCAGGACATATTGAACTCAAAACCATGAAATTTCTTATGAGAAAAGAGGAAAAAGTGGATGAAGGCAAACCATACTTAATGAAGGGATGGCGTACAGGAAGAGACAGTTGGAATTTCATGGGTACATCATGAGAAAAGAGGAAAATCTGATACTCCCAGGACATATTGAACTCAAAAACCATACTTAATGAAGTGGATGGCGTACAGGAAGAGACAGTTGGAATTTCATGGTACATCATCAGAAAAGAGGAAAATCTGATACCCCAGGACATATTGAACTCAAAACCATGAAAAGAGGAACATCGGACTGGGACATATTAATGAAGTGGATGGCGTACAGGAAGAGACAGTTTGAATTTCATGGGTACATCATCAGAAAAGAGGAAAATCTGATACTCCCAGGACATATTGAACTCAAAACCATACTTAATGAAGTGGATGGCGTACAGGAAGAGACAGTTGGAATTTCATGGGTACATCATGAGAAAAGAGGAAAATCGGATACCCCAGGACATATTGAACTCAAAACCATACTTAATGAAGTGGATGGCGTACAGGAAGAGACAGTTGGAATTTGACATCTGTCAAAATCTGATACTCCAGGACTTAATGGGTACATGGCGAGGAAAAGAGGAAAATCGGATACTCCCCAGGACATATTGAACTCAAAACCATACTTAATGAAGTGGATGGCGTACAGGAAGAGACAGTTGGAATTTCATGGGTACATCATCAGAAAAGAGGAAAATCTGATACTCCCAGGACATATTGAACTCAAAACAATACTTAATGGAGTGGATGGCGTACAGGAAGAGACAGTTGGAATTTCATGGGTACATCATGAGAAAAGAGGAACATCGGATACTCCCAGGACATATTGAACTCAAAACCATACTTAATGAAGTGGATGGCGTACAGGAAGAGACAGTTGGAATTTCGGATATCCCAGGGTACATCATCAGAAAAGAGGAAAATCTGATACCCCAGGACATATTGAACTCAAAACCATACTTAATGAAGTGGATGGCGTACAGGAAGAGACAGTTGGAATTTCATGGGTACATCATCAGAAAAGAGGAAAATCTGATACTCCCAGGACATATTGAAGGCAAAACCATACTTAATGAAGTGGATGGCGTACAGGAAGAGACAGTTGGAATTTCATGGGTACATCATCAGAAAAGAGGAAAAATCTGATACTCCCAGGACATATTGAACCTAAAAACCATACTTTTAATGAAGTGGATGGCGTACAGGAAGAGAGACAGTTGGAATTTCATGGGTACATCATGAGAAAAGAGGAACATCGGATACCCCAGGACATATTGAACTCAAAACCATACTTAATGAAGTGGATGGCGTACAGGAAGAGACAGTTGGAATTTCATGGGTACATCATCAGAAAAGAGGAAAATCTGATACCCCAGGACATATTGAACTCAAAACCATACTTAATGAAGTGGATGGCGTACAGGAAGAGACAGTTGGAATTTCATGGGTACATCATCAGAAAAGAGGAACATGACGGATACGCCCAGGACATATTGAACTCTGAAAAACCATACTTAATGAAGTGGATGGCGTACAGGAAGACAGTTGGAATTTCATGGGTACATCATCAGAAAAGAGGAAAATCTGATACCCCAGGACATATTGAACTCAAAACCATACTTAATGAAGTGGATGGCGTACAGGAAGGATGGCGTACAGGAAAAGAGAAACAGTTCCGAGACATATTGAATTATCTTAATGAAGTGGATGGGTACATCATGAAAAAGAGGAAAATCTGATACCCCAGGACATATTGAACTCAAAACCATACTTAATGAAGTGGATGGCGTACAGGGAAGAGACAGTTGGAATTTCATGGGTACATCATCAGAAAAGAGGAAAATCGGATACCCCAGGACATATTGAACTCAAAACCATACTTAATGAAGTGGATGGCGTACAGACAGGAAATTTCAAGATACCCAGGTTACCCCAGGATATTTCAAAACCAGGACTTGAATGAATGTGGTGATGGGTACAGGAAGAGACATCTTGGGAGAGAAAAGAGGAAAATCGGATACTCCCAGGACATATTGAAGACAAAACCATACTTAATGAAGTGGATGGCGTACAGGAAGAGACAGTTGGAATTTTGGGTACATCATGAAAAGAGGAAAATCTGATACACCCAGGACATATTGAACTCAAACCATACTTAATGAAGTGGAAAGGAAGAAAAATTTCTTGGGTACATCATGAGAAAAGAGGAAAATTGATACATCCCAGGACATATTGAACTCAAAACCATACTTAATGAAGTGGATGGCGTACAGGGAAACGGAGACAGTTGGAATTTCATGGGACAATTACATCAGAAAAGAGGAAAATCTGATACTCCCAGGACATATTGAACTCAAAACCATACTTAATGAAGTGGATGGCGTACAAGGAAGAGACAGTTGAATTTCATGGGTACATCATGAAAAAAGAGGAAAATCTGATACTCCCCAGGACATATTGAACTCAAAACCATACTGAGTAATGAAAAGAGGTGGATGGACATATTGAAGGCAAAACCATACTTAATGAAGTGGATGGCGTACAGGAAGAGACAGTTGGAATTTCATGGGAGAGAAAAGAGGAAAATCTGATATCCCAGGACATATTGAACTCAAAACCATACTTAATGAAGTGGATGGCGTACAGGAAGAGACAGTTGAAATTTCATGGGTACATCATCAGAAAAGAGGAAAATCTGATACTCCCAGGACATATTGAACTCAAACCATACTTAATGAAGTGGATGGCGTACAGGAAGAGACAGTTGGAATTTCATGGGTACATCATGAGAAAAGAGGAAAAATCAGGATGAACTCAAAAACCCCAGGACATATTCCCAGGACATATTGAACTCAAAAACCATACTTAATGAAGTGGATGGCGTACAGGAAGAGACAGTTGGAATTTCATGGGTACATCATCAGAAAAGAGAAAAAGATACTCCCCAGGGAACCCAAAAACCATACTTAAAAATGGCGTGATGGAACTGGGTACCCATCGGACATATTGAACTCAAAACCATACTTTAATGAAGTGGATGGCGTACAGGAAGAGACAGTTGAATTTCTTGAGTACATCATGAGAAAAGAGGAAAATCTGATACCCCAGGACATATTGAACTCAAAACCATACTTAATGAAGTGGATGGCGTACAGAAGAGACAGTTGGAATTTCATGGGGTACATCATCAGAAAAGAGGAAAATCGGATACTCCCCAGGACATATTGAACTCAAAACCATACTTAATGAAGTGGATGGCGTACAGGAAGAGACAGTTGGAATTTCATGGGTACATCATCAGAAAAGAGGAAAATCTGATACTCCCCAGGACATATTGAACTCAAAAAACCATACTTAATGAAGTGGATGGCGTACAGGAAGAGACAGTTGGAATTTCATGGGTACATCATCAGAAAAGAGGAAAATCTGATACCCCAGGACATATTGAACTCAAAACCATACTTAATGAAGTGGATGGCGTACAGGAAGAGACAGTTGGAATTTCATGGGTACATCATCAGAAAAGAGGAAAATCGGATACCCCAGGACATATTGAACTCAAAACCATACTTAATGAAGTGGATGGCGCACAGTTGGAAAGACAGAAAAGAGGAAAATCGGATACCCCAGGACATATTGAATAATTCAGTTGGAATTTCATGGGTACATCATGGAGAAAAGAGGAAAATCTGATACTCCCAGGACATATTGAACTCAAAAAACCATACTTAATGAAGTGGATGGCGTACAGGAAGAGACAGAAAAAGAGGAATTTCATGGGTACATCATCAGAAAAGAGGAAAATCATGGATACATCCCAGGACATATTGAACTCAGGATGGAAAAAACCCTTAATGAAGTGGATGGGAACATGGGAAGAAGACGATACCCCAGGACATATTGATGGTTGGAATTTCATACATCAGAAAAGAGGAAAATCTGGAGGACATATTGAACCCAAAAACCATACTTTAATGAAGTGGATGGCGTACAGGAAGAGACAGTTGAATTTCATGGTACATGAGAAAAGAGGAAAATCTGATACCCCAGGACATATTGAACTCAAAACCATACTTAATGAAGTGGATGGCGTACAGGAAGAGACAGTTGGAATTTCATGGGTACATCATCAGAAAAGAGGAAAATCTGATACTCCCCAGGACATATTGAACTCAAAAACCATACTTAATGAAGTGGATGGCGTACAGGAAGAGACAGTTGGAATTTCATGGGTACATCATGAGAAAAGAGGAACATCGGGACATATTGAAGGCAAAACCATACTTAATGAAGTGAGTACAGGAGACATCATGGATATGCCCAGGAAAACATATTGACATATTGAACTCAAAAACCATACTTAATGAAGTGGATGGCGTACAGGAAGAGACAGTTGGAATTTCATACCATCAGAAAGAGGAAAATCTGATACCCCAGGATATTGAACTCAAACCATACTTAATGAAGTGGATGGCGTACAGGAAGAGACAGTTGGAATTTCAAGGGTACATCATGAAGTGGATGGCGTACAGGAAGAACCAAGGGTACATCATCAGAAATGGCGTACGGACATATTGAACTCAAACCATACTTTGCGGATGGCGTCATTGGGTACATCATGAGAAAAGAGGAAAATCTGATACTCCCAGGACATTGAACTCAAAAACCATACTTAATGAAGTGGATGGCGTACAGGAAGAGACAGTTGAATTTCGCGGGTACATCATGAGAAAAGAGGAAAATCGGATACCCCAGGACATATTGAACTCAAACCATACTTAATGAAGTGGATGGCGTACAGGAAGAGACAGTTGGAATTTCATGGGTACATCATCAGAAAAAGAGGAAAATCTGATACCCCAGGACATATTGAACTCTCAAACCATACTTAATGAAGTGGATGGCGTACAGGAAGGAGACAGTGGAATTTCATGGGTACATCATGAGAAAAAGAGGAAAATCGGATACCCCAGGACATATTGAACTCAAAACCATACTTAATGAAGTGGATGGCGTACAGGAAGAGAGACAGTTGAATTTCATGGGTACATCATCAGAAAAGAGGAAAATCTGATACTCCCAGGACATATTGAACTCAAAACCATACTTAATGAAGTGGATGGCGTACAGGAAGAGACAGTTGAATTTCATGGTACATCATCAGAAAAGAGGAAAATCTGATACTCCCAGAATATATTGAACTCAAAACCATACTTAATGAAGTGGATGGCGTACAGGAAGAGACAGTTGGAATTTCATGCGGGTTCATCATCAGAAAAAGAGGAAAATCTGATACCCCAGGACATATTGAACTCAAAACCATACTTAATGAAGTGGATGTACAGGAGAGAATGCGTATGGTTCACTGCGAGAAAAAGAACATCGGATTGGAATTGAACTCAAAAACCATACTTAATGAAGTGGATGGGTGCAGGAAGCAGACAGTTGAATCATGGTACATCATCAGAAAAGAGGAAAATCTGATAATTCAGGACATATTGAAACTCAAACCATACTTAATGAAGTGGATGGCGTACAGGAAGAGACAGCGTTGAATTTCATGGGTACATCATGAGAAAAGAGGAAACATCGGATACTCCCAGGACATATTGAACTCAAAACCATACTTAATGAAGTGGATGGCATTACAGGGAAGAGACAGTTGAATTTCAAGGGTACATCATCAAGAAAAAGAGGAAAATCTGATACTCTGGTGATTGGACATATTGAACTCAAAACCATACTTAATGATGGATGGCGTGCAAGGAAGACAATTTGGAATTTCATGGGTACATCATCGAAAAGAGGAAAATCTGATAATCCCAGGACATATTGAACTCAAAACCATACTTAATGAAGTGGATGGCGTACAGAAAGAGACAGTTGGAATTTCATGGGTACATCATCAGAAAAAAGAGGAAAATCTGTTACTCCCAGGACATATTAACTCAAAACCATACTTAATGAAGTGGATGGCGTACAGGAAAGAGACATTTGGAATTTCATGGGTACATCATGAGAAAAGAGGAAAATCGGATACTCCCTAGGGACATATTGAACCCAAAACCATACTTAATGAAGTGGATGGCGTACAGGAAGAGATGAATTACTTAAGTATGCTCATGAGAAAAGAGGAAAATCGGATACTCCCAGGACATATTGAAGGCAAACACATATTTAATGAAGTGGATGGCGTACAGGAAGAGACAGTTCAAATATCATGGGTACATCATGAGAAAAGAGGCAAATCGGATACTCCCAGGACATATTAAAGGCAAAACCATACTTAATGAATTGGATGGCGTACCTGAAGAGACAATTGAAATTTCTTGGGTACACCATGAGAAAAGAGGAAAATCGGATACTCTTAGGACATATTGAAGGCAAAACCATACCTAATGAAGTGGATGGCGTACAGGAAGAGACAGTTAAAATTTCTTGGGTACATCATGAGAAAAAGGAAAATCGGATATCCCAGGACATATTGAAGGCAAACCATACATAATGAAGTGGATGGCGTACAGGAAAAAGACAGTTGAAATTTCTTGGGTACATCAAGAAAAAAAGAGGAAAATGGAGGCAAAACCATACTTAATGAGTGGATGCCGTACAGGGACATATTGAAGGTACATCATGAATAAGGAAAAAACCATACTTAATGAAGTGGATGGCGTACAGGAGAAGACAGTTAAATTTCTTGGGTACATCATGAGAAAAGGAAAATCGGATATATCCCAGGACATATTGAAGGCAAACCATTCCTAATGAAAGTGGATGGCGTACAGGAAGAAACAGTTGAAATTTTCCTTGGGTACATCATGAGAAAAGAGAAAAAATCGGATACTCCCAGGACATATTGATGGCAAAAACCATACTTAATGAAGTTGATGGCGTACAGGAAGTGACAGTTGAAATTTCTTGGGTACATCATGAGAAAAGAGGAAAATCGGATACTCTGACGGACATATTGAACTCAAAACCATACGTAATGAGGTGGATGGCGTACAGGAAAAAACAGTTGAAATTTTATGGGTACATCATGAGAAAAATGGAAATCGGATACTCCCAGGACATATTGAATGCAAAACCATACTTAATGAAGTGGATGGCGTACAGGAAGAGACAGTTGAAATTTCTTGGGTACATCATCAGAAAAGAGGAAAATCGGATACTCCCAGGACATGTGAAGGCAAAACCATACTTAATAAAGTGGATGGCGTACAGGAAGAGACAGTTAAAATTTCATGGGTACATCATGAAAAAATGGGAAATCGGATATCCCAGGACATATTGAAGGCAAAACCAAACTTAATGAAGTGGATGGCGTACAGGAAGTGGACAGCGAACAGGAAAGTTGGAATTTCTTTTCATGGAAAACATCAGACCAAGCAAAAAAGATGAAAATGGATGGATACTCTTAGATGACATATTGAAGATACTCAAACCATACTTACTTAATGAAGTGGATGGCGTACAGGAAGAGACATTTGGTAAATTTCTTGGGTACATCATGAGAAAAGAGGAAAAATCGGATAATAGGCAAAACCAGGACATATTGTACAGAACTCAAAACCATATCATTAGGAAAAAGGAAAAACGATATTCCCAGGATAATGCAAACCATACTTAAGGAAGATGGCGACAGGAAGAGGAATTTCTTGGGTACATCATCAGAAAAGAGGAAAATCGGATACTCCCAGGACATTGAAGGCAAAACCATACTTAATGAAGTGGATGGCGAACAGGAAGAGACAGTTGAAATTTCTTGGGTACATCATGAGAAAAGAGGAAAATCTGATACTCCCAGACATATTGAACTCAAAAACCATACTTAATGAAGTGGATGGCGTACAGGAAGAGACAGTTGAAATTTCTTGGGTACATCATGAGAAAAGAGGAAAAATCGGATACTCCCAGGACATATTGAAGGCAAAACCATACCTAATGAAGTGGATGGCGTACAGGAAGAGACAGTTGGAATTTCATGGGTACATCATCAGAAAAAGAGGAAAATCTGATACTCCCAGGACATATTGAAGGCAAAACCATACTTAATGAAGTGGATGGCGTATGTACATCACAGGAAGAAACTTAATGAAGTGGATTGGAAATTTCATGGGTACATCATGAGAAAAGAGGAAAAAATCTGATACTCCCAGGACATATTGAATCGTCAAACCATACTGAATGTAATTGGATGTGGCGTATAGGACGGACAGTTCAATTTCTTGGTACATCATGAAAAGAGGAAAATCGGATACTCCCAGGACATGTTGGAATCAAAACCATTTAATGAAGTGGATGGCGTACAGGAAGAGACAGTTGAAATTTCTAGGGTACGTCATGAGGAAAATCGGATACTCCCAGGACATATTGAACTCAAAACCATACTTAATGAAGTGGATGGCGTACAGGAAGAGACAGTTGAAATTTCATGGGTACATCATGACAAAAGAGGAAATTGGATACTCCAGGACATATTGAAGGCAAAAAACCATACTTAATGAAGTGGATGGCGTGGGAAGAGACAGTTCAAATTTCTTGGGTACATCATCAGAAAAGAGGAAAATCTGATACTCCCAGGACATATTGAAGGCAAAACCATACATAATGAAGTGGATGTCGTACAGGAAGAGACAGTTGAAATTTCTTGGGCACATCATGAAAAAAGTGAAAATCGGATACTCAAAAACATATTGAAGGCAAAAACCATTCTTAATGAAGGATCAAATTTTTGGGTACATCATGAAAAGAAATAGGATACTCCCAGGAATATGGATGGCAAAACCGGAAATTGATTTGGGATTTCATGGGAGAAAAGAGGAAATTGGATACTGGCAAAACCATACTTAAAAAATGGAAGTTGATGGCGTACAGGAAAAACAGTTGAAATTTCATGGGTACATCATGAGAAAAGAAAAATGGATACTCCATGGACATGTTGAGACAAAAAAGGCAAATTGGATGGCGTACTTAATGAGGTGGATTGGGTACAGGAAGAACTCAGATTGAGATATTGAAGGTAAAACATCTTAATGAAGTGGATGGCGTACAGGAAAGGACCGGAAATTCATGGGTCCATGACAATAGGAAAATATTGAACTCAAAACCATACTTAATGAAGTGGATGGCGTACAGGAAGAGACAGTTCAAATTTCTTGGGTACATCAGGAGAAAAGAGGAAAATTGATACTCCCAGGACATATTAAGGCAAAACCATACATAATGAAGTGGATGGCGTACAGGAAGAGACATTTAAATTTCTTGAGTACATCATGAAAAAGTAGAAAAAGGAAAATCTGATACTCCCAGGACATATTGAAGGCAAAACATTACTTAATGAAGTGGATAGCGTACAGGAAGAGACAGTTGAAATTTCTTGGGTACATCATGAGAAAAGAGGAAAATCGGATACTCCCAGGACATATTGAAGGCAAAACCATACTTAATGAAGTGGATGGCGTACAGGAAGAGACAGTTGAAATTTCTTGGGTACATCATGAGAAAAGAGGAAAATCTGATACTCCCAGGACATATTGAAGGCAAACCATACTTAATGAAGTGGATGGCGTACAGGAAGAGACAGTTGGAATTTCATGGGTACATCAAGAGAAAAGAGGAAAATCGGATACTCCCAGGACATATTGAAGGCAAAACCATACTTAATGAAGTGGATGGCGTACAGGAAGAGACAGTTGGAATTTCATGGGTACATCATTTCAAAAAAGAGGAAAAAATCTGATACTCCAGGACATATTTGGCAAAAACCATACTTAATGAAGTGATGGCGTACAGAAGAGACAGTTGAAATTTTTGGGTACATCATCAGAAAAAGGAAAATCGGATCCCAGGACATATTGGAATAAAAACAAGGGCTTAATGAAGTGGATGGCGTACAGGAAGAGACAGTTGGAATTTCATGGCAACATCATGAGAAAGAGGAACATCGGATACTCCCAGGACATATTGAACTCAAACCATGTTTTAATGAAGTGGATGGCGTACAGGAAGAGACAGTTGGAATTTTCATGGGTACATCATCAGAAAAGAGGAAAATCTGATAATCCCAGGACATATTAAAGGCAAAACCATACTTAATGAAGTGGATGGCGTACAGGACGAGACAGTGGATTGAATTTCATGGGTACATCATCAGAAAAGAGGAAAATCTGATACTCCCAGGACATATTGAACTCAAAACCATACTTAATGAAGTGGATGGCGAAAAAGGAAAAGAGACATAGAAGGCAAAAATTTTGAAGTGGTACATCAGGGAAGAAAAAGAGGAACATCATGAGAAAAGAGGAACGGATACCCCAGGACATATTGAACAAAAACCATACTTAATGAAGTGGATGAAGTGGATGGCGTACACAGGAAGAGACAGTTGGAATTTCATGGCAAACCATACCGAAGTGATCAGTTGGAAAAGAAAAAAAGGAAAATCTGATACTCCCAGGACATATTGAACTCAAAAACCATACTTAATGAAGTGGATGGCGTACAGGAAGAAGGACAGTTGAAATTTCATGGGTACAGGACATGAGAAATGAAGGAAAATCTGATACTCCCAGGACATATTGAACTCAAAACCATACTTAATGAGGTGGATGGCGTACAGGAAGAAAATGACAGTTGGAATTTCAAGCAAGATCATGAGAAAAGAGGAACATCGGATACCAGGACATATTGAACTCCAAAAACCATACTTCTAATGAAGTGATGGCGTACAGAAGAGACAGTTGGAATTTCAAGGTACATCGTCAGAAAAAGAGGAAAATCTGCTGATACTCCCAGGACATATTGATGGCAAAACCATTTAATGAAGTGGATGGCGTACAGGACGAGTGACAGTGGAAATTTCATGGGTACATCATCAGAAAAGAGGAAAATCTGATACTCCTAGGACATAGTTGAACTCAAACCATACTTAATAGGGTGTATGGCGTACAGGAAGACAGTTGGAATTTCATGAGAAAAATGGAATGAGAAAAGAGGACACATCGGATACCCATGGACATATTGAACTCAAAACAGTTCAATTCTTGGGTACATGCTGAGAAAAGAGGATGGACCTCCAAGTACAGGAACAAGACAGTTGAAGTGGATGTTCGTAGGAAGGGATGAAATCATGAGAAAAGCAAAATCAGTAAAAAATGGCGGAACTGGAAGGCAGTTGATACTCCAGGACATATTGAACACAAAACCATACTTAATGAAGTGGATGGCGTACAGGAAGAGACAGTTGGAATTGATGGTACATCATCAGAAAAGAGGAAAAATCTGATACTAATAAAATGGACATATTGAAGGCAAAACCATACTCAATGAAGTGGATGGCGTACAGGAAGAGACAGTTGAATTTCATGGGTACATCATGAAAAAAGCGGAAAATCGGATACTCGAAGGACATATTGAAGGCAAAACCATCCTTAATGAAGTGGATGGCGTACAGGAAGAAAGACAGTTGAAATTTTTGGGTACATCATGAGAAAGAGGAAAATCGGATACTCCCAGGACATATTGAACTCAAAACCATATAATGAAGTGGATGGCGAACAGGAATAGACAGTTGAAATTTCTTGGGTACATCATGAGAAAAGAGGAAAAATCGGATACTCCAGGACATATTGGGAAGGCAAAACCATACTTAATGAATCGTGGATGGCATACAGGAAGAAGACAGTTGAAATTTCACGAGGTGAACATCATGAGAAAAAGAGGAAAATCTGATACTCCCAGGACATATTGAACTCAAAACCATACTTAATGAAGTGGATGGCGTACAGGAAGAGACAGTTGAATTTCTTGGGTACATCATGAAAGAGGAAAATCGGATACTCCCAGGACATATTGAACTCAAAACCATACTTAATGAAGTGGATGGCGTACAGGAAGAGACAGTTTAAATTTCATGGGTACATCATGAAAAAGAGGAAAATCTGATACACCCAGGACATATTGAAGGCAAAACCATACTTAATGAAGTGGATGGCGTACAGGAAAGAGACAGTTGAAATTTCTTGGGTACATCATGAGAAAAGAGGAAAATCTGATACTCCCAGGACATATTGAAGGCAAAACCATATTTAATTAAGTGGATGGCGTACAGGAAGAGACAGTTGGAATTTCATGGGTGCACATCATGAGAAAAGAGGAAAATCGGATACTCCCAGTGGACATATTGAACATCAAAACCATACTCCCAAAATGAAGTGGATGGCGTACAGCAGGAAGAAACAGTTAAAATTTCTTGGGTACATCATTGAAAAGAGGAAAATCTGATACTCCCAGGACATATTGAAGGCAAAACCATACTTAATGAAGTGGATGGCGTACAGGAAGAGACAGTTGAAATTTCATGGGTACATCATGAGAAAAGAGGAAAAAATCAAGGACATACTGAAGGCAAACCATACAGTGGATGGCGTACGAGGAAAAAACATATTGAAGGACATATTGGAGTCTTAATGAGTGGAGGAAGAAACCATATCATTAAAAAATGGAAACTCTAGGATATTGATGGCGTACATGTGGATGGAAGAGAGAACAGTTGAAATTTCTTGGGTACATCATGAGAAAAGAGGAAAATGGATATCCCAGGACACATTGAACTCAAAACCATACCTAATGAAGTGGATGGCGTACAGGAAGAGACAGTTTAAATTTCTTGGGTACATCATGAGAAAAGAGGAAAATCGGATACTCCCAGGACATATTGAACTCAAAACCATTTTAATGAAGTGGATGGCGTACAGGAAGAGACAGTTGAAATTTCATGGGTACATCATCAGAGAAAAGAGGAAAATTGATACTCTGAGGACATATTGAAGTGCAAAACCATACTTAATGAAGTGGATGGCGTACAGGAAGAGACAGTTGAATTATCATGGGTACATCATGAGAAAAAGAGGAAAATCTGATACTCCCAGGACATATTGAATGCAAAACCATACTTAATGAAGTGGATGGCGTACAGGAAGAGACAGTTGGAATTTCTTGGGTACATCATGAGAAAAGAGGAACATCTGATACTCCCAGGACATCTTGAACTCAAAACCATACTTAATGAAGTGGATGGCGTACAGGAAGAGACAGTTGAAATTTCTTGGGTACATCATCAGAAAAAATGAAAAATCGATACTCCCAGGACATATTGAAGGCAAAAACCATACTTAATGAAGTGGATGGCGTACAGGAAGAGACAGTTGAAAATGGGTACATCATCAGAAAAGAGGAAAATCTGATAATACCCAGGACATATTGAAAAAACCATTACTTTAATGAAGTGGATGGCGTACAGAAGAGACAGTTGAAAGTTGGATTTCAGGAAGGGTTTTTCATCAGAAAAGAGGAAAATCGGATACTCCCAGGACATATTGAACTCAAAACTATACTTAATGAAGTGGATGGCGTACAGGAAGAAAAAGTTGAAATTTCTTGGGTACATCATGAAAAAGTGAAAATCGGATACTCCCAGGACATATTGAAGGCAAAACCATAGCTTAATGAAGTGGATGGCGCAGACGAGACAGTTGAAATTTCTTGCGTACATGAAAAAGGAAAAGAAGGACATAAATTGAAAGGAAGAAACAGTTTTTGGGCATCATAGAAAATGGAAAATCGGATATCCAGGACAGAACAAACCAAAATGGAAATTGGAATAACCCCAGTTGATTTCTTTGTTACATATTGAAAGGAAAATCAAAAACCATACTTGAAGAAAAAATGTAAGAATGGATGGCGTGGGCGTACAGAAGAGACAGTTGGAACATTCTTGGGCAAAACATCATGAGAAAAGAGGAAAATCGGATACTCCATACTCCAGGACTTATTGAAACAAAACCATAATAATGAAGTGGATGGCATTACAGGAAGAGACAGTTTAAATTTCTTGGGTACATCATGAAAAAAGAGAAAATCGGATACTTGGGGGACATAGTGAACTCAAAACCATACTTAAGTGGATGGCATACAGGAAGAAACAGTTGAAATTTCTTGGGTACATCATGAGAAAATCGGATACTCCCAGGACATATTGAAGGCAAAACCATTACTAATGAAGTGGATAGCGTACAGGAAGGAAGAAATTTCTTGGTACATCGAAAATCGGATACTTTGGGTTGGAAGGCAAAACATCTTAATGAGTGGAAAAGGGGCAAATCGGATACGTCATGAAAAATGGACATAATTGATGGCAAAACCATACTTAATGAATTGGATGGCGTACAGGAAGGACAGTTCAATTTCTTGGGTACATCATGAGAAAGAGGAAAATCGGATACTCCTAGGACAACCAAAATGACATAATTGGAAGGAAGAAACCAGTTGAAACACCATAAATCGATACTCAGGGAATTGAAAAAGTAATGAAGTGGATGGCGTAAAGGAAGTAACAGTTGAAATTTCTTGGACATCATGGAAAAAAGATGAAAATCTCATACTCCAGGACATATTGAAGGCAAAACCATATTTAATGAAGTGGATGGCGTACAGAGACAGTTCAAATTTCATGGGTACATCAGGAAAAAGGATACCCAAGGACATGTTGGGTATAATGAAGTTGGTGAAAAAAAGTTTAAATTTCAGAAACTCCCAGGGACAACATATCGCCAGAAAGACTTATTGAAAAACCATACATAATGAAGTGGATGTCGTGAAACAGGAACATCATGACAGATGAAATTTCTTGACATATGAAGACAAAAAAATCATTAATGAAAAGGAAGACAGAAAATCTAACATGAGAAAAGAGGAAACAGATTCGGACATATTGAAGGTAAAAACCATACTTAATGAAAAAGTGGATGGCGTACAGGAAGAACATTTGGAATTTCATGGGTATCATCATGAAGTGAAAAGAGGAAAATCGGATACTCAGGAGATAAAAAATCAAAACCATACATATTGAATGAAGTGGATGGCGTACAGGGAAGAGACAGTTGAAATTTCATGGGTACATCGTAGAAAAGAGGAAAATCTGATACTCCAGGACATAAGACAAAACCATACTAAAACCATACATTCAAATGTACATCAAGTGGAGGGCGATACTCCTAGGACAAGAAGGCAACGGTTACTTAATGAATTTCGTGGGGAATGACAGTTGTACATCATGAAAAGAGGAAAATCGGATACTCCCAGGACATATTGAACTCAAAACCATACTTAATGAAGTGGATGGCGTACAGGAAGAGACAGTTGGAATTTCATGGGTACATCATGAGAAAAGAGAACATCGGATACCATTCCTAAGGACATATTGAACTCAAAACCATACTTTAATGAAGTGGATGGCGTACAGGAAGGAAGACAGTTGGAATTTCATGGGTACATCATCAGAAAAAGAGAAAATCTGATACTCCCAGGACATATTGAACTCAAAACCATACTTAATGAAGTGGATGGAAGAAACGAAATTTTAGGAAGAGACAGTTGAAATTTCATACCATGGTACATCATGAAAAAGAGGAAAATCGGATACTCCCAGGACATATTGAACATCAAAACCATACTTAATGAAGTGGATGGCGTACAGGAAGAGACAGTTTAATTTCATGGGTACATCATCAGAAAAAAGGAAATCGGATACTCAGGACATATTGAACTCAAAACCATATAATGAAGTGGATGGCGGCAGAAGAGACAGTTGAATTTCATGGTACATCATCAGAAAAGAGGAAAATCTGATACTCCCAAAACATATTGAACTCAAAACCATACTTAATGAAGTGGATGGCGTACAGGAAGAGACAGTTCAAATTTCATGGGTACATCATCAGAAAAGAGAAAAAATCTGATAATCCAGGAAGGAACATATTGAACTCAAAAAAACCATACTTAATGAAGTGGATGGCGTACAGGAAGAAACAGTTGGAATTTCATGGTACATCAGAAAGAGGAAAATCTGATACTCCCAGGACATATTGAACTCAAAACCATACTTAATGAAGTGGATGGCGTACAGGAAGAGACATGGGTACATTTGGAAAATCTGATTCCTAGGGTGAACTCAAAAACCATTCATGTAGCGTACAGGAAGAGATCATCATGAAAAAGGAAACATCGGATACTCCAGGACATTTGAACTCAAAACCATACTTAATGAAGTGGATGGCGTACAGGGAAGAGACAGTTGGAATTTCATGGGTACATCATCAGAAAAGAGGAAAATCGGATACTCCCAGGACACATTGAACTCAAAACCATACATAATGAAGTGGATGGCGTACAGGAAGAGACAGTTGGAATTTCTGGGTATCATCATGAAAAGAGGAAAATCTGATACTCCCCAGGACATATTGAACTCAAAACATACTTAATGAAGTGGATGGCGTACAGGAAGAGACAGTTGGAATTTCATGGGTACATCATGAGAAAAAAGTGAAAATCGGATACTCCAAAGGACATATTGAACTCAAAACCATTCTTAATGAAGTGGATGGCGTACAGGAAGAAACAGTTGGAATTTCATGGGTACATCAGAAAAAGGAAAATCTGATACTCCCAGGACATATTGAACTCAAAACCATACTTAATGAAGTGGATGGCGTACAGGAAGAGACAGTTGGAATTTCATGGGTACATCATGAGAAAAAGGAAAATCTGATACTCCCAAGACATATTGAACTCAAACGTTGAAATATTTTATACATCATAGAGAAAAAATGAAAAAAGTGGATGGCGTACTTCATGTGGTGGAGGAAGGGTAGTTGGAATTTCATGGGTACATCTTGAGAAAAAATCGGAAAATCGGATACTCCCAGGACATATTGAACTCCAAACCATACTTTATCATGAAAGTGGATGGCGTACAGAAGAGAGACAGTTGGAATTTCATGGGTACATCATCAGAAAAGAGGAAAATTGATACTCAATAGGACATATTGAACTCAAAACCATACTTAATGAAGTGGATGGCGTACAGGAAGAAAGACAGTTGGAATTTTTCATGGGTACATCATGAATTGGAGAGGAAAATCGGATACTCCCAGGACATATTGAACTCAAAACCATACTTAATGAAGTGGATGGCGTACAGGAAGAGACAGTTGGAATTTCATGGGTACATCATCAGAAAAGAGGAAAATCTGATACTCCCAGGACATATTGAACTCAAAACCATACTTAATGGTGGATGGCGTACAGGAAGAGACAGTTGAATTTCATGGGTACATCATGAGAAAAGAGAAAATCTGATACTCCCAGGACCATATTGAACTCAGGAAAACCATGAAATTTTTAATGAAGTGGATGGCGTACAGGGAAGAGACAGTTGGAATTTCATGGGTACATCATACAGAAAAAAGGAAAATCGGATACCCCAGGACATATTGAACTCAAAACCATACTTAATGAAGTGGATGGAGACAGTTAAATTTCAGGAAGAAAAAGTTGATAATTTCGGGCAAACCATCATGAGAAAAGAGGAAAATCTGATACTCCCAGGACATATTGAACTCAAAACCATATTTAATGAAGTGGATGGCGTACAGGAAGAGACAGTTGAATTTTCATGGGCACATCATCAGAAAAGAGGAAAAATCGGATACTCCCAGGACATATTGAACTCAAAACCATACTTAATGAAGTGGATGGCGTACAGGAAGAGACAGTTGGAATTTCATGGGTACATCATCAGAAAAGAGGAAAATCTGATACTCCCAGGACATATTGAACTCAAAACCATACTTAATGAAGTGGATGGCGTACAGGAAAGAGACAGTTAAAATTTCATGGGTACATCATTGAAAATTTCATGGAATTTCTGGGTACAAAACCAGAACATAATGAAGTCAAAACCATACGTACAGGAAGAGACAGTTTAAATTTCATGGGTACATCATAGAAAGAGGAAAATCTGATACTCCCCAGGACATATGAACTCAAAACCATACTTAATGAAGTGGATGGCGTACAGGAAGAGACAGTTGAATTTCATGGGTACATCATGAGAAAAGAGGAAAATCGGATACTCCCAGGACATAATTGAACTCAAAACCATACTTAATGAATCATGGATGGAAAATCTGATAAGCCCAGGACGAGAACAGTTGGAATTTCATGGGTACATCATCAGAAGAAAAGAGGAAAAATCTGATACTCCCAGGACATATTGAACTCAAAACCATACTTAATGAAGTGGATGGCGTACAGGAAGAGACAGTTGGAATTTCTTGGGTACATCATGAGAAAAGAGGAAAATCTGATACTCCCAAGGACATATTGAACTCAAAACCACTTAATGAAGTGGATGGCCAGGAAGAACAGTTGAAATTTCATGGGTACATCATCAGAAAAGGAAAATGGATACTCCGAGGACAGGAGAACAAAAACCATACTTAATGAAATTGATGGCGTACAGGAAGAGACAGTTGGAATTTCATGGGTACATCATGAAAAGAGGAAAATCGGATACTCCCCAGGACATATTGAACTTAATGGAGGTGTATAGCGGCAAAAAAAACCATACATCATGAGAAAAATGGAAAAGTATACTCCAGGATGGCAAACCATACATGAAGTGGATGGCGTACAGGAAGAGACAGTTCAATTTCTTGGGTACATCATCAGAAAGAGGAAAATCGGATACCCAAGGACATATTAAGACAAAACCATACTTAATGAAGTGGATGTCGTACAGGAAGAGACAGTTGAAATTTCTTGGGTACATCATGAGAAAAATGGAAAAAAGGAAAAATCAGGATATTGAAGGCAAAACCAGGACATATTGGATGGCAAAAACCATTCTTTAATGAAGTGGAAAATGGATACGTATGACATATTGAGGAAGAAAACATAGTTGAAATTTTTACAGGAAGAGACAGTTCAAATGGTACATCAGAAAAGAGGAAAAGGATACTCCCAGGACATATTGAAGGCAAAACCATACTTAATGAATTGGATGGCGTACAGGAAGAGACAGTTGAAATTTCTTGGGTACATCATGAGAAAAGAGGACAGGACATATTGAAGACAAAACCATACTTAATGAAGTGGATACAGGAAGAGACAGTTCAAATTTCATGGTACATCATGAGAAAAAGAGGAAATCTGATACTCCCATGACATATTGAAGGCAAAACCATACTTAATGAAGTGGATGGCGTACAGGAAGAAACAATTGAAATTTCATATCATTGAAAAATCTGATACTGAGAAAATTGAGGAAACCATATTTAATGAAGTGGATGGCGTCCAGTTCAAATTCATGGGACATATTGAAGGAAAATCGATAAGGACATACTAAAGCAAAAAATACTTAATGAAGTGGATGGCGTACAGGAAGAGACAGTTGAATTTCTTGGGTACATCATCAGAAAAGAGGAAAATCGGATAATCCCAGGACATATTGAACTCAAACCATACATAATGAAGTGGATGGCGTACAGGAAGAGACAGTTGGAATTTCATGGGTACATCATGAGAAAAAGAGGAAAATCTGATACTCCCAGGACATATTGAAGGCAAAACCATACTTAATGAAGTGGATGGCATTACAGGAAGACAGTTGGAATTTCTTGGGTCATCATCAGAAAAAAGGAAAATCTGATACTCCCAAGGAACAAAACCATACTTAATGAAGTGGATGGCGTACAGGAAGAAACAGTTGGAATTTTTGGGTACATCATGAGAAAAAGAACATCTGATACTCCAGACATATTGAAGGCAAAACCATACTTAATGAAGTGGATGGCGTACAGGAAGAGACAGCCCAAATTTCATGGGTACATCATGAAAGAGGAAAAGAGGATAAATAAATAACTCAAAACCATACTTAATGAAGTGGATATCCAGGAAGAGACAGTTGGAATTTCATGGGTACACATCAAGAGAAAAGAGGAAAATCTGATACTCCCAGGACATATTGAACTCGAAAAAAATGGAAAAAAACCAGGACATATTAATGAAGTGGATGGCGTACAGGAAGAGACAGTTGGAATTTCATGGGTACATCATGAGAAAAAGAGGAAAATCGGATACTCCATATTGAACTCAAAGGACATAGTGGATGGCGGTAGGAAGAGACATGTTGAATTTCATGGTACATCATCAGAAAAGAGGAAAAATCTGATACCCCAGGACATATTGCTTGAAGGCAAAACCACACTTAATATGGATGCACAGGAAGACAGTTGAAATTTCCAAGCATATCATCAGAAAAAGAGGAAAATCTGACAATCCCCAAAACATATTGAACTCAAACCATATTTAATGAAGTGGATGGGCGCACAGGAAAGAGATGAGTTGGAATTTGCCAAGGCCATCGTCAGAAAAGAGGAAAATCTGATAATTCTATGGGACATATTGAAGGCAAAACCATACTTAATGAAGTGATATGGCAGGACGAGACAGTTGAATTTCATGGGTACATCATCAGAAAGAGGAAAAATCTGATACTCCCAGGACATATTGAACTCAAAAAACCATACTTAATGAAGTGGATGGCGTACAGGAAGAGACAGTTGAAATTTCATGGGTACATCATGAGAAAGAGGAAAATCTGATAATCCAGGACATGAACCCCCATATATTAATGAAGGATGGCATACAGGAAGAGACAGTTGGAACTCAAAACATCATACTTAACCTGAGAAGTGGATGGCGTACAGGAAGAGACAGTTGAATTTCATGGGGTCAGAAGAGAAAACACTCCCCAGGACATATTGAAGGCAAAACCATACTTAATGAAGTGGATGGAAAAAGACAGTTGGAAATCATCGAAAGAGGAAAATCTGATACTCCCAGGACATAATGAACTCAAAACCATACTTAATGAAGTGGATGGCGTACAGGAAGAGACAGTTTGAATTTCCTTGGGTACATCATGAGAAAAGAGAAAATCTGATACTCCCAGGACATATTGAACTCAAAACCATACTTAATGAAGTGGATGGCGTACAGGAAAGAGACAGTTGGAATTTCATGGGCACATCATGAGAAAAGAGAAAATCGGATACCCCAAAACTCAAAACCATACTTAAAGGATGGCAAAAAACAGTTGAAATTTTCATACATCATGAGAAAATGAAAATCTGATAATGAACTCAAAACCATAAGTGGATGGCGTACAGGAAGAGAATTTCTTGGGTACATCATGAAAAAAGTGAAAAAATCGGATTCCCAAAACATATTGAGACAAAACCATTCTTAATGATGTGGAGAAGGAAGAGACAGTTTAAAAATCAAGAAAAGGGAAATTGATACTCCCAGGACATATTGATGGCAAAACCATACTTCATGAAGTTGATGCGTACAAAGGAAGTTGAAAGTTGAAATTTCATAGATGGTACTGATCATGACAATTGAAGGAAAATCATATTCTCTATGACATATTGAAGGCAAAACCATATACTTAATAAGGGTGTTATAGCGTACAGGAAAAAGATTTTATGTACATCATACAGAGAAAAATGGAAAAAAGGACATATTGAGCGAAACACTTCATGTGGTGGGAAAAAATTTCGGATACATCCCAGGACATATCAAGTACAAGGCAAAACCATACTTAATGGTGGATGTCGTACAGGAAGAGACAATTGAAATTTCTTATGTATATCATTAGAAAAATGGAAAAAGTGATACCTAGGACATATTGAAAACGAAACCATACCCATGAAGTGGATGGCGTACAAGGAAGAGACAGTTAAAATTTCATGGTACATCATGAGAAAAGAGGACAATTGAAGGCAAAACCCATAATGATGGATGGCCAGGAAGAGACATGAAATTTTGTACAGAAAAAACCTGATAATACATAATGAAGTGGATGTCGTACAGGAAGAGACAGTTTAAATTTCATGGGTACATTGGGTATACTCCCAGGACATATTGAACTCAAAAGAGGAAATCTGATACCCATGGGACATATTGAAGGAAAAAACAGGACATATGAAGCAAAACCATACTTAATGAAGTGGATGGTACAGGAAGAGACAGTTGAAATTTCTGGGTACATCATGAAAATCGACTCCCAAAAGAACTGAAATGGATGGATACAGGAAGAGACAGTTGGAATTTCATGGGTATCATGAGAAAAAGAGGAACATGATATATTTGAACTCAAACCATACTTAATGAAGTGGATGGCGTACAGGAAGAGACAGTTCAAATTTCATGGGTGGACATCATTGATTTCGAGAAAAGAGGAAAATCGATACTCCAGGACTATTGACATACTTAAAATGGCGCAAAACCATCATGAGAAAAGAAGGAACATCAGAATCCAGGAAGACTCAAAATATGGGATGGCGTACAGGGAAACGGTTAGACATGGGTACATCATGAAAATTTCTGGAACTCAAAACCATCTTAATGAAGTGGAGAAAAGAGGAAAATCTGATACTCCCAGGACATATTGAACTCAAAACCATACTTAATGAAGTGGATGGCGTACAGGAAGAAGAAGATCATCAGTTGGAATTATGGGGCATCATGGAGCGTAAAGAGGAAAATTTCATGGGTACATCCCAGGACATCAGGACGTGAACTCAAACCATACATAATGAAGTGGATGGCGTGCAAGGAAGGAATTTCATGGGTACATCATCAGAAAGAGGAAAATCTGATACAAGTACATTGAATCAAAACCAAAAGAGGAAAATGGGAAGAACCTGATTTACTACATCATCAGAAAATCTGATACTGGAAGTCCAAAACCATACTTAATGAAGTGGATGGCGTACAGGAAGAGACGGTTAGATTTCATGGGTACATCATGGAAAGGAAATTCCATGTGAACTCAAGTATACATGGATAGCAGAGAAAAGAGGAAAATATCATCACCCCAGGACATATTGAGGACATCAAAAACCATACTTAATGAAGTGGATGGCGTACAGGAAGAGACAGTTGAATTTTACATCATCAGAAAAGAGGAAAATCTGATACTCAGGACATATTGAACAAAACCATAAGAGGATGCGTACAGGAAGAGACAGTTGGAATTTCATGGTAGCATCATCAGAAAAGAGGAAAACTGATATTCCAGGACTATTGAACTCAAAACCATACTTAATGAAGTGGATGGCGTACAGGAAGAGACAGTTGGAATTTCATGGGTACATCATGAGAAAAGAGGAAAATCGGATACTCCCAAAACATATTGAACAAAAAACCATACTTAATGAAGTGGGATGGCGTACAGGAAAACAGTTGAAATTTTTGGGATGAAGAAAATGGAATTCGGATTAAGGGGACATATTGATGGCAAAACCATACTTCATGTGGTTGATGGCGTACAGGAAGAACAGTTGAAATTTCTTGGGTACATCATGAAAAAGGAAAATCGGATTCTCCATGCAAACAAAACCATACTTAATGAAGTGGATGTCGTACAGGAAAAACAGTTTAAATTTTTTGGGTACATCATGAAAAAGTGGGAAAGTGGATGAAAGAGGAAAATTTCTTGGTACATCATCCAAGGACATGGATACTGAACATATTGAAGCAAAACCATATTTAATGAAGTGGATGGCGTACAGGAAGAGACAGTTCAAAATCTTGGGTACATCATGGGTGGAAATCAGATATCCCAGAAAAAGGCAAAACCATACTTAATGAATTGGATGGCCCCAGGACATATTGAAATTTCTTAGGACATCATGACAAGCCAAAACCATACTTAATGAAGTGGATGGCGTACAGGAAGAGACAGTTAAATTTCATGGGTACATCATCAGAAAAAAGAGGAAATATACCTGAAACTCCCGAGAAAAGAGGACACTCTTATTTGAACAAAACCATACCTAATGAAGTGGATGGCGTACAGAAGAGACAGTTCAAATTTCTTGGGTACATCATCAGAAAAGAGGAAAATTCTGATACTCCAGGACATATTGGGCAAAACCATACTTAATGAAGTGGATGGCGTACAGGAAGAGACAGATGGAATTTCTTGGTACATCATGAAAAAAGGAAAATCTAGGGATAAACCCCCAAAACATATTGAATCGAAAAGGAAAATCAAAACCATACTTAATGAAGTGGATGGCGTACAGGAAGAGACAGTTGAAATTTCATGGGTACATCATCAGAAAAGAGGAAAATCTGATAATCCCAGGACATATTGAACTCAAAACCATACTTAATGAAGTGGATGGCGTACAGGAAGTGACAGTTGGAATTTCATGGGTACATCATGAGAAAGAGAAAATCGGATACTCCCAGGACATATTGAACTCAAAACCATACTTAATGAAGTGGATGGCGTACAGGAAGAAACAGTTGGAATTTCATGGGTTTATCATCAGAAAAAGGAAAATCGGATACCAGGACATATTGAACTCAAAAAACCATACTTAATGAAGTGGATGGCGTACAGGAAGAGACAGTTGGAATTTCTTGGGTACATCATCAGAAAAGAGGAAAATCTGATACTCCAAGGACATATTGAACTCAAAACCATACTTAATGAAGTGGATGGCGTACAGGAAGAGACAGTTAAAATTTCATGGGTACATCATGAAAGAGGGAAAATTGATACTCCCAGGACATATTGAAGGCAAAACCATACTTAATGAAGTGGATGGCGTACAGGAAGAGACAGTTCAAATTTCATGGGTACATCATGAGAAAAGATGAAAAATCGGATACTCCCAGGACATATTGAAGGCAAAACCATACTTAATGAAGTGGATGGCGTACAGGAAGAGACAGTTAAAATTTCATGGGTACATCATGAGAAAAGAGGAAAATCTGATACTCCCAGGACATATTGAACTCAAAACCATACTTAATGAAGTGGATGGCGTACAGGAAGAGACAATTTGAAATTTCTTGGGTACATCATGAGAAAAGAGGAAAATCTGATACTCCCAGGACATATTGAACTCAAAACCATACTTAATGAAGTGGATGGCGTACAGGAAGAGACAGTTGGAATTTCATGGGTACATCATGAGAAAAGAGGAAAATCTGAACTCCCAGGACATATTGAACTCAAAACCATACTTAATGAAGTGGATGGCGTACAGGAAGAGACAGTTGGAATTTCATGGGTACATGGGAAAATCGGATACTCCCATCATCATCAGAAAAGAGTTGGAAAATCTGATACTCCCAGGACATATTGAAGGCAAAACCATACTTAATGATCATGGATGGCGTACAGGAAGAGACAGTTGGAATTTCATGGGTACATCATGAGAAAAAGGAACATCGGATACTCCCAGGACATATTGAACTCAAAACCATACTTAATGAAGTGGATGGCGTACAGGAAGAGACAGTTAAAATTTCATGGGTACATCATCAGAAAAGAGGAAAATCTGATACTCCCAGGACATATTGAACTCAAAACCATACTTAATGAAGTGGATGGCGTACAGGAAGAGACAGTTGGAATTTCATGGGTACATCATGAAAAGAGGAAAATCTGATACTCCCAGGACATATTGAACTCAAAACCATACTTAATGAAGTGGATGGCGTACAGGAAGAGACAGTTGGAATTTCATGGGTACATCATGAGAAAAGAGAAAATCTGATACTCCCAGGACATATTGAACTCAAAACCATACTTAATGAAGTGGATGGCGTACAGGAAGAGACAGTTGGAATTTCATGGGTACATCATCAGAAAAAGAGGAAAATCTGATACTCCCAGGACATATTGAACTCAAAACCATACTTAATGAAGTGGATGGCGTACAGGAAGAGACAGTTGAATTTCATGGGTACATCATCAGAAAAGGAAAAATCTGAAAACATAATGAACTCAAAACCATCTTAATGAAGTGGATAGCGTACGGAAGAAACAGTTGGAATTTTTTGGGTACATCATGAAAAATGGAAAATCGGATACTCCCAGGACATATTGAACTCAAAACCATACTTAATGAAGTGGATGGCGTACAGGAAGAGACAGTTGGAAATTGGGTACTTCAGAAAAGAGGAAAATCGGATACTCCTACATCATTGAACTCAAAACCATACTTAATGGGGTGGATGGCGTACAGGAAAAGACAGTTTGAAATTTTTTGGGTACATCATGAGAAAAAATGGAAATCTATATACCCAGGACATATTGATGTGGTGGATGGCTCAAAACCATACATTAATGAAGAACAAAACCATACATAATGGATGGCGTACAGGAAGAGACAGTTTAAATTTCATGGGTACATCATGAGAAAAGAGGAAAATTGATACACCCAGGACATATTGAACTCAAAACCATACTTAATAAAGTGGATGGCGTACAGAAAGAGACAGTTGAAATTTCTTGGGTACATCATGAGAAAAGAGGAAAATCTGGATACTCCGAGGACATATTGAAGGCAAAACCATACTTAATGAAGTGGATGGCGTACAGGAAGAGACAGTTGGAATTTCATGGGTACATCATGAGAAAAGAAGAAAAAAGGGAATTGGATGGCGTACAGGAAGAGACAGTGAAATTTCCCATCGGATACTTCAGGAACTCAAAACCATACTTAATGAAGTGGAAAATCGGATACAGTTAGCAAAACCATTCTTAATGAAGTGGACAGCGTACAGGAAGAGGAAAAAATTTCCCAGGACATATTGAAGGCAAAACCATACTTAACATGGATGGCGTACAGGAAGAGAAGTTGGAAATTTCATGGGGTGAAGGCAACATCATACATAATGAAGTGGATGGCGTACAGGAAGAGAGACAAAGAAAAGGAAAATCTGATACTCCCAGGACATATTGAACTCAAAACCATACTTAATGAAGTGGATGGCGTACAGGAAGAGACAGTTGGAATTTCATGGGTACATCATCAGAAAATGGAAAAAAAGGAGGAAAAATCTGATATGGCTCCCAGGACATCATTGAACTCAAAACCATACTTAATGAAGTGGATGGCGTACAGGAAGAGACAGTTGGAATTTCATGGGTACATCATCAGAAAAAGGACATATTGAAAATCTGGATACAGTTGGAATTTCCCAGGACATATTGAACTCAAAACCATACTTAATGAAGTGGATGGCGTACAGGAAGAGACAGTTGGAATTTCATGGGTACATCATCAGAAAAGAGGAAAATCTGATACTGGCCCAGGACATATTGAACTCAAAACCATACTTAATGAAGTGGATGGCGTACAGGAAGAGACAGTTGAAATTTCTTGGTACATCATCAGAAAAAGGAAAATCTGATACTCCCAAAACATATTGAACTCAAAACCATACTTAATGAAGTGGATGGCGTACAGGAAGACAAAATTTCATGGGTACATCATCAGAAAAGAGAAAATCAGATACTCCCAGGACATATTGAACTCAAAACCATACTTAATGAAGTGGATGGCGTACAGGAAAAGAAACAGTTGAAATTTCATGGGTACATCATGAGAAAAAGAGAAAATCTGATACTCCCAGGACATATTGAACTCAAAACCATACTTAATGAAGTGGATGGCGTACAGGAAGAGACAGTTGAGAAAAATGGAAAAATTTCCCAGGACATATTAAACCAAAACCATACTTAATGAAGTGGATGGCGTACAGGAAAGACAGTTGGAATTTCTTGGGTACATCATCAGAAAAGAGGAAAATCGGATACTCCAAGGACATGTTGAACTCAAAACCATACTTAATGAAGTGGATGGCGTACAGGAAGAGACAGTTAAAATTTCATGGGTACATCATGAGAAAAAGAAGGAAAATCTGATACTCCCAGGACATATTGAACAAAAACCATACTTAATGAAGTGGATGGCGTACAGAAGGGTTAACAGTTGAAATTTCTCCAGGACATGGAACTCAAAACATCATGACAATAGATGAAAATCGGATACTCTGATGACATATTGAACTCAAAACCATATTTAATGAAGTGGATGGCGTACAGGAAGAGACAGTTGGAATTTCATGGGTACATCATCAGAAAAGAGGAAAATCTGATACTCCAGGACATATTAAACTCAAAACCATACTTAATGAAGTGGATGGCGTACAGGAAGAGACAATTGAATTTCTTTGGGTACATCATGAGAAAAAGGAAAATCGGATACTCTTAGGACATATTGAACTCAAAACCATACTTAATGGGTGGATGGCGTACAGGAAGAGACAGTTAAATTTTCATTGGGTACATCATGAGAAAAAGGAAAATCGGATACTCCAGGACATATTGATGGCAAAACCATACTTAATGAAGTGGATGGCGTACAGAATTTGGATGTCGTAAAAGAGGAAAATTGATACCCTTAATGTGGTGGATGGCATTACAGGAAGAGAGACAGTTGACATATCATGAAAAGATACTCCAGGACATATTGAACTCAAAACCATACTTAATGAAGTGGATGGCGTAATGAAGTACATCATGGATGGACATATTGAACTCAAAACCATACTTAATGAAGTGGATGGCGGAAGAGACAGTTGGAATTTCTTGGGTACATCATGAGAAAAGAGGAAAATCTGATACTCCCAGGACATATTGAACTCAAAACCATACTTAATGAAGTGGATGGCGTACAGGAAGAGACAGTTGGAATTTCATGGGTACATCATGAAAAGAGAAAATCTGATACTCCCAGGACATATTGAACTCAAAACCATACTTAATGAAGTGGATGGCGTACAGGAAGAGACAGTTGGAATTTCATGGGTACATCATGAGAAAAGAGGAAAATCGGATACTCCCAGGACATATTGAACTCAAAACCATACTTAATGAAGTGGATGGCGTACAGGAAGAGACAGTTGGAATTTCATGGGTACATCATCAGAAAAGAGGAAAATCGGATACTCCCAGGACATATTGAACTCAAAACCATACTTAATGAAGTGGATGGCGTACAGGAAGAGACAAATTTCATGGGTACATCATGAAAAAGGAAAATCGGATACTCCCAGGACATATTGAACTCAAAACCATACTTAATGAAGTGGATGGCGTACAGGAAGAGACAGTTGGAATTTCATGGGTACATCATCAGAAAAGAGGAAAATCTGATACTCCCAGGACATATTGAACTCAAAACCATACTTAATGAAGTGGATGGCGTACAGGAAGAGACAGTTGGAATTTCATGGGTACATCATGAGAAAAGAGGAAAATGGATACGGATCCCAGGACATATTGAACTCAAAACCATACTTAATGAAGTGGATGGCGTACAGGAAGAGACAGTTGGAATTTCTTGGGTACATCATCAGAAAAGAGGAAAATCTGAGGAAAATCTGGATGGCGTACAGGAAGAGACAGTTGAAATTTCAGGTACACATCAGAAAAGAGGAAAATTGAACTGAACTCAAAACCATACTTAATGAAGTGGATGGCGTACAGGAAGAGACAGTTGGAATTTCATGGGTACATCATGAGAAAAGAGAAAATCTGATACTCCAGGACATATTGAACTCAAAACCATACTTAATGAAGTGGATGGCGTACAGGAAGAGACAGTTGAAATTTCATGGGTACATCAGGAAAATCGGATATTGAATTGAAGGCAAAACCATACTTAATGAAGTGGATGGCGTACAGGAAGAGACAGTTTGGAATTTCATGGGTACATCATGAGAAAAGAGGAAAATCTGATACTCCCAGGACATATTGAACTCAAACCATACTTAATGAGTGGATGGCGTACAGGAAGAAAAAGTTGAAATTTCTTGGGTACATCATGAGAAAAAGGAAAATTGGATACTCCCAGGACATATTGATGGCAAAACCATACCTTAATGAAGTGGATGGCGTACAGGAGACAGTTGGAATTTCATGGGTACACATCATCAGAAAAGAGGAAAATCTGATATGGCTCCAATGTCATTTAATGAATATACAGAAGGACATATTGAACTCAAAACCATACTTAATGAAGAGACAATTGTGGATGGCGATACAGGAAGAGACAGTTGGTTGGAATTTCATGGGTACATCGATACTCCCAGGACAATTGAACTCAAAACCATACTTAATGAAGTGGATGGCCCAGGAAGAGACAGTTGGAATTTCATGGATCATAGAAAAGAGAAAATCTGATACTCCCAGGACATATTGAACTCAAAACCATACTTAATGAAGTGGATGGCGTACAGGAAGAGACAGTTGGAATTTCATGGGTACATCATGAGAAAAAGAGGAAATCGGATACTCCCAGGACATATTGAACTCAAAACCATACTTAATGAAGTGGATGGCGTACAGGAAGAGACAGTTGGAATTTCATGGGTACATCATCAGAAAAGAGGAAAATCTGATACTCCCAGGACATATTGAACTCAAAACCATACTTAATGAAGTGGATGGCGTACAGGAAGAGACAGTTGGAATTTCATGGGTACATCATCAGAAAAGAGGAAAATCTGATACTCCCAGGACATATTGAACTCAAAACCATACTTAATGAAGTGGATGGCGTACAGGAAGAGACAGTTGGAATTTCATGGGTACATCATGAGAAAAGAGGGAAGGACATATTGAACTCAAAACCATACTTAATGAAGTGGATGGCGTACAGGAAGAGACAGTTGAAATTTCATGGGTACATCATCAGAAAAGGAAAATCTGAACTCAGGACAAAACTCCATACTTAATGAAGTGGAATGAAGTTGGATTTGGCGTGGTACATCATCAGAAAAAGAGAACATCGGATACTCCCAGGACATATTGAACTCAAAACCATACTTAATGAAGTGGATGGCGTACAGGAAGAGACAGTTGGAATTTCATGGGTCATCAGAAAAGAGGAAAATCGGATACTCCCAGGACATATTGAACTCAAAACCATACTTAATGAAGTGGATGGCGTACAGGAAGAGACAGTTGGAATTTCATGGGTACATCATCAGAAAAGAGGAAAATCTGATACTCCCAGGACATATTGAACTCAAAACCATACTTAATGAAGTGGATGGCGTACAGGAAGAGACAGAAATTTTGGAATTTCATGGGTACATCATCAGAAAAAGAGGAAAATCTGATACTCCCAGGACATATTGAACTCAAAACCATACTTAATGAAGTGGATGGCGTACAGGAAGAGACAGTTGGAATTTCATGGGTACATCATCAGAAAAGAGGAAAATCTGATACTCCCAGGACATATTGAACTCAAAACCATACTTAATGAAGTGGATGGCGTACAGGAAGAGACAGTTGGAATTTCATGGGAAAACATCATCAGTCAATTGAAGGAAAATCGGATACTCCCAGGACATATTGAACTCAAAACCATACTTAATGAAGTGGATGGCGTACAGGAAGAGACAGTTGGAATTTCATGGGTACATCATCAGAAAAGAGGAAAATCTGATACTCCCAGGACATACATTGAACTCAAAACCATACTTAATGAAGTGGATGGCGTACAGGAAGGCAAAACAGTTAATGAATTTCATGGGTACATCATGAGAAAAGAGGAAAATCGGATACTCCCAGGACATATTGAACTCAAAACCATACTTAATGAAGTGGATGGCGTACAGGAAGAAAAGAGACAGTTGGAATTTCATGGGTACATCATCAGAAAAGAGGAAAATCTGATACTCCCAGGACATATTGAACTCAAAACCATACTTAATGAAGTGGATACAGGAAGAGACAGTTGGAATTTCACAGGAAGAAAATCGGATACTCCCAGGACATATTGGAAGTGGATTACAGGAAGAGACAGTTGGAATTTCATGGGTACATCATCAGAAAAGAGGAAAATCTGATACTCCCAGGACATATTGAACTCAAAACCATACTTAATGAAGTGGATGGCGTACAGGAAGAGACAGTTGGAATTTCATGGGTACATCATCAGAAAAGAGGAAAATCGGATACTCCCAGGACATATTGAACTCAAAACCATACTTAATGAAGTGGATGGCGTACAGGAAAGAGAATTTCATGGGTACATCATCAGAAAAGAG
Organism: Acanthosepion pharaonis; assembly: GCA_903632075.3. NCBI lineage: Eukaryota > Metazoa > Mollusca > Cephalopoda > Sepiida > Sepiidae > Acanthosepion > Acanthosepion pharaonis. Next base: position 2,252,066 of record CAHIKZ030003228.1, read on the forward strand.
GAAAATCATCAGGACAATTGAACTCAAAAATACTTAATGAAGTGGATGGCGTACAGGAAGAGACAGTTTGGAATTTCATGGGATCAGAAAAAAAGAGAAAATTGAACTCCCAAATATTGAACTCAAAACCATTAATGAAGTGGATGGCGTACAGGAAGAGACAGTTGGAATTTCATCGGATACTCCCAGGACATATTGAACTCAAAAACATCATCAGGAAGAACAGTTGGAATTTCAATCATCTGATACTCCCAGGACATATTGAACTCAAAACCATACTTAATGAAGTGGATGGCGTACAGGAAGAGACAGTTGGAATTTCATGGGTACATCATCAGAAAAGAGGAAAATCGGATACTCCCAGGACATATTGAACTCAAAACCATACTTAATGAAGTGGATGGCGTACAGGAAGAGACAGTTGGAATTTCATGGGTACATCATCAGAAAAGAGGAAAATCTGATACTCCCAGGACATATTGAACAATCTTAAAAGTGGATGGCCAGTTGGAATTTCATGGGTACATCATGAAGAAAATGGATGGACATATTGAACTCAAAACCATAGGAAGTGGATGGCGTACAGGAAGAGACAGTTGGAATTTCATGGGTACTCATCATCAGAAAAAGGAGGAAAATCTGATACTCCCAGGACATATTGAACTCAAAACCATACTTAATGAAGTGGATGGCGTACAGGAAGAGACAGTTGGAATTTCATGGGTACATCATATCATCATGGCGTACAGGAAGAGACAGTTGGAATTTCATGGGTACATCAGATACTCCCAGGACATATTGAACTCAAAACCATACTTAAAAGTGGATGGCGTACAGGGAACAGTTGGAATTTCATGGGTACATCATCAGAAAAGAGGAAAATCTGATACTCCCAGGACATATTGAACTCAAAACCATACTTAATGAAGTGGATGGCGTACAGGAAGAGACAGTTGGAATTTCATGGGTACATCATCAGAAAAGAGGAAAATCTGATACTCCCAGGACATATTGAACTCAAAACCATACTTAATGAAGTGGATGGCGTACAGGAAGAGACAGTTGGAATTTCATGGGTACATCATGAGAAAAGAGGAACATCGGATACTCCCAGGACATATTGAACTCAAAACCATACTTAATGAAGTGGATGGCGTACAGGAAGAGACAGTTGGAATTTCATGGGTACATCATCAGAAAAGAGGAAAATCTGATACTCCCAGGACATATTGAACTCAAAACCATACTTAATGAAGTGGATGGCGTACAGGAAGAGACAGTTGGAATTTCATGGGTACATCATCAGAAAAGAGGAACATCGGATACGCCCAGGACATATTGAACTCAAAACCATACTTAATGAAGTGGATGGCGTACAGGAAGAGACAGTTGGAATTTCATGGGTACATCATCAGAAAAGAGGAAAATCTGATACCCCAGGACATATTGAACTCAAAACCATACTTAATGAAGTGGATGGCGTACAGGAAGAGACAGTTGGAATTTCATGGGTACATCATCAGAAAAGAGGAACATCGGATACTCCCAGGACATATTGAACTCAAAACCATACTTAATGAAGTGGATGGCGTACAGGAAAGAGAATTTCATGGGTACATCATCAGAAAAAGGAAAATCTGGATACTCCCAGGACATATTGAACTCAAAACCATACTTAATGAAGTGGATGGCGTACAGGAAGAGACAGTTGGAATTTCATGGGTACATCATGAGAAAAGAGGAAACATCGGATACTCCCAGGACATATTGAACTCAAAACCATACTTAATGAAGTGGATGGCGTACAGGAAGAGAGACAGTTGGAATTTCATGGGTACATCATCAGAAAAGAGGAAAATCTGATACTCCCAGGACATATTGAACTCAAAACCATACTTAATGAAGTGGATGGCGTACAGGAAGAGACAGTTGGAATTTCATGGGTACATCATCAGAAAAAGGAAAATCTGATACTCCCAGGACATATTGAACTCAAAACCATACTTAATGAAGTGGATGGCGTACAGGAAAGAGAAAAGTCCCAGGACATATTGAACTTTAATGAAGTGGATGGCGGTACAGTTCATTTCAGAAAAGAAAAGGAAAATCTGATACTCCCAGGACATATTGAACTCAAAACCATACTTAATGAAGTGGATGGCGTACAGAAAGAGACAGTTGGAATTTCATGGGTACATCATCAGAAAAGAGGAAAATCTGATACCCCAGGACATATTGAACTCAAAACCATACTTAATGAAGTGGATGGCAGTTACAGGAAGAGGAAACATCTGATTGGACAATTTCAAACCATACTTAATGAAGTGGATGGCGTACAGGAAGAGACATCATGGGTACAGAAAAGAGGAAAATCGGATACCCCAGGACATATTGAACTCAAAACCATACTTAATGAAGTGGATGGCGTACAGGAAGAGACAGTTGGAATTTCATGGGTACATCATCAGAAAAGAGGAAAATCTGATACTCCCAGGACATATTGAACTCAAAACCATACTTAATAAGTGGATGGCGTAAGAAGAGATGTTGGAATTTCATGGGTACATCATCAGAAAAGAAGAAGATCAGATTCCCAGGGAACTCAAAAAACCATTTAATGAAGTGGATGGCGTACAGGAAGAGACAAATTTCATGGGTACATCATCAGAAAAGAGGAAAATCTGATACTCCCAGGACATATTGAACTCAAAACCATACTTAATGAAGTGGATGGCGTACAGGAAGAGACAGTTGGAATTTCATGGGTACATCATGGGAAAAGCGGAACATCGGATACTCCCAGGACATATTGAAGGCAAAATCATACGTAATGAAATGGATGGCGGAACAGGGTTTTGGAGAAATAGCAAAAAACAGACAGTTTTTCAAGAGCTACAGGAAATCTTGGGGAGCCGTGATCGCCTACGTCCTTAGGGTCACGACACATAGAAGAAAAAGAATTACAGATCCGCCTGTCCTGTCTATTCTGTTAGCGAATAAAAGCTTAATCTCTTTGGAGGACACGTTGACAATTATTACAAGCTGACACATGTTCTGTTGTGATCGGGACTATCATGTTTGTACATCCATAAAATGTTATTCCTGTAGAATATAAAAGCTGGACATGTAGGTGTGAATCAAGGAAAAGATTCTGGTTTCACCTGGTATTAACGAGAAGGAGCGAAAATAGGAAGTTTCAACATTTCCCTCTAAGTTGCCTCAAGAAGGTTATCACGAAATGAATCCCAGTCAGTGCGCTAGTAACAGAAAAAAATCTTGCGGTATATGATTCAAAAGAAATATTAAAAGATACTAAAGTGTGATGTGAATTGCCAAGAGGACCGTCTTGCGATGCTCGACAAAAGCCAGAAGAGGAGGTACGAAACAAATCAAGTAAAGAAGAGATGATGATCAGAATTATTAGGGAAAATAATAGGGAAACAAAATCAATTATTTGATTGAGTAACTGACGGAACAATGGAAAATTTGAAAGTTTGAATACTGACAACATCAGTTACGTTAGCATGCTTAAGCCACTTGACGTGATGAGCATTAAAATCACTAAACATGAAAATGTTTACAGCTAAATGTAGAGAGAGAAAGAAAGTCAGTGAAATATTTCTGTCAGATATTTTGTCTAATATGTCAGTCTTGAGAAGAAGGGAAGCGATAAAGGAAGAGATCGCTAAAAGAATGAAATCAAGAAAGTCAAAAGGACATGAAAGTATCACCCGGAGACTAAAGAGAGAATTTCATTGTCAGTAGAAGATTTTCCTGGGAGTAAACATCAAAGCCATGTATCCTAGAATCTTCGACAAAGAAGGAGCCTGAAATTCATTGATAGCAACTGAAGTGTCTAAATTAGTTTCGCGAAGTTCTAAATTATCTGGAGAACGTTCTAAGAGATTCTACAGCCAGAGTCATCAAACGAGGGTCTTAGCGAACCCTTAGGGGTCGATGAGGAGTGGGGTGTCGATGGTAGTGAAGGTGTCGAATGGGGTACAGTATGCGAATAACACTGAACTAAATTTTACTTATTGTACATTTATGTTGTATTCTTTGGCGCAGACAAAAGAAAGGCAATGAGCTTGATGATCGACAGAAGCCTTAGTCACATTTATCCAAGTTACTTTGAACTTATTTTGACAAGATTTATTTCATAATAATCGTCCTTCTTTAAACATCTGACTGCAAAATAGAGTTTATGATTATGAAGATCATTTGGCCTGATTGATATGAGTGTATCAAGTATGATGCAATATTAGTTTATTTCATTTAATTAGTTCGTCTAGTTGTAGAGTTGGAAATTAGTAGCATTTATTCAGTTCTTTTCAATAGCATCAGCTGTAGTTAAGACTAGTGCATTTCATGTATTATTTGCTTGATTTATTGCGGTTATTTACTATATTTTCTTCAATATATTTTTGGGGTAACATTCTGAAGATGATAACAATGGGGGTAAAATTTTGAACCTGATGACACTGGGAGCGGATTTTGAACCTGATCCAAATTTCTTAAGTTTTCATACATTTTAGTTAACATTTTAATTGATGGCATCAGTGCGAGTTTTAAGGGTCAAAGATATTTTAATTGTGGTTTGCTGGGGAAGGAAGAGAAATAAAACAGGGTCTCTGGTCGAAAATGTTTGACGACGCCTGTTCTAAATGTAGCTGTCTATATTTCTGAGATGAGGTATTATGTACATTATTTATTCAGACTATTGCCCGCCATATTTATTACAACGTTTGGGCCGTCGGCCTTCTTCAGGTGGTTGGAATGTCGAACTTAACCCTTTATTTCGCTCATTGGTGTAGACCGTTCTAGTTCCACGTTTAATGGGTGTCAGTTATCTACTGTTAATTTCCCTCTGAAAGTTCTCCACTGCCTTAATCGAGTATTGAACTCACACTCATTGCGTCCTATCACTGGATCTAACTAACGCCTTTATCCACTGTGCCATGTGTCCTTGTGTATGAATTTCTGGGTATTATAAACCTAATGTCTTTAGCAACCATTTTTACCAGTGCTCATATTGCAATTTTTTGCTGTTATCATTGCATGTTCTTACCAGAGCTCTTATTGCAACTTTTATTGTTATTATCGCTTTTCTCTGGCACTCCTTATTACTGGTTACCATATTGTATTTATTTCTATGCTTGGTCGGCTCAGGAGATTTTTGTGGCCTAGCATATGTGCTGATTACTTAAGTTTACGAATTTTCAATGGTTCTAAAATATAGAAACTGTTACTAATGTGACGGTTACACACCTGGCCCAGGGTCGGATCCTTTGGTTACGGCGCCAACGGTGACGTCGCTCCTCCTGGTCGCTCCTCCTGGGTCCAAGCGTGCTGCTCCAACCCCTTGGTCAGATGATCACCAGCCTCGCCTTTCCCGACTCGCTTCCAATACCTGGTCACTAAAGCAACTGTACCGATCTGTCTACCCACGCTGTGTTTAGATCTTAGACAGACGGGACCAGCAGGGATTGGGGCCGATACAAGTTGAGTCCGACGGGGGTGGCAAAACACAAATAAAATAGAAAATAAACTCACGAGACAAAAAGATTGCTGATGAAAAAAAAAAGGGTAACAACCTTTTATATCTTAATGTCCGTTACATAAAAACAAAATTGTTCTCATTTCCCAACCCGCTCTGTGGACTATGGCACCAAGCTTCTATCACACAACCTAAAGATTTCGAATTACTTTAGAATTGTGTATGTCGGAGTGTGGTTTGGTTCGACACTGGGGCTAATTTCTATCGATCATTCGCAGTTGATTCTTCTCTTCGACTTGAGTTGTATTTCTTCTTCTTCGTCGACTTAGGCTGGAAGTTCTCTTGTCTTCGACTTGGGCTGGAAGTTCTCTTGTCTTCGACTTGGGCTGGAAGGATCTCTTGCCGCAACTCAGCCGCAACTCTCTGTCGTCGAGGTGATCTCTTCTCGCTGCCGTCGGGGCTGAACTCTTCTGTCTTCGACTTGGGCTGGAAGGATTTCTTGTCTGAGGATTCTTTTTGCCCCGCAAAGGGGCGAGTGAATCGGGCCTGATGGCCGCGTTCAGGCTCTATCCTGCCCGCGGTCCAGCTGCAACTCTCAACTCCAACTGATTTCTGTCGACTGGGGTCCTGCTTTTATTGACGCCGCAACAAACTGGGGTGGGTCTGTCGGCGTCAGGGTTTTCTCGATAATTCCAAAAAGTCGCATTATTTTTGACTTCCCATTATCGCTATTGTTTTCACCCCTACTTCCTCACAGTGCCTTTTGTGGGGAGGTGCACACCATCTCTCTTAGTCTCTCGTATGTCAGGTGACCGTTTTCGACCAATGGTTCCTGATCGGGCATTTCTTTCTCTTCTTTTCTGCAGATCACGTGACCGTTTCCGACCAATTGTTATTGATCGAGCATCCTTTCTCCTCCTTTCGAGCGTGGTTACATCGTTCTTGTTTTTAAAAAAACAAAATCTAAGTTGGCCTTTTTCGCACGTACGAAAAATGATAATCTTGGCTTTTCTCACCTGGGTTTTGTCAACACAGCCTGCCGCTAATTAGTTGTGACTTCAGGAAAGAATATTGTCGCCATCTGTGATCTGAGACAATCGTTTTTTCACCTCTTGTTTTTTGTCAGACCCGGCAGTCAGAAAATCTTAATTTATCTGAATTGAAAACATCTTTCACTCGTCAATGTGGGGGTTCTAATTTTAACAGGTCAGAATCTGTATACCGTTCCACCGGTCTCCCCTCAACCCAAAAAGACACTTTTTCTCTGATTAAAAAAAAATTTCGTTTCTATTGTTCTAAAAAAAGAATTTCCCTTTCTCCAATTTGATAAGGTGTCTTTCTACGCAAAAGTAGGCTAGATGCTTTGACCGATTTTCTTATCAATTGCCAAAACACTGTCATCAAGCCTGGTTCTTTTTCCCTCTTAATGATTTTTCATTTCAAATAACAATTTCCCATTGTCCTTTAAAATTCGGCCACACGCAGGCCAAGATATCTTTCTGACACTTATCTTCGCTTATGACTGGGTCATGCATCATCCAACTCTCTCTCTTTCTTTCTTTTTTATTTCTAATTCTATTCTTCCAATTGTCTTTAAAAAATTCGGTCAACATGCTGGCTAAGATATCTTTTTGACTCCTACCTCCACCATTGACTGGGTCATGCATCATCCAACTCTCTTTCTTTCTTTTTTCTTCTTCCCTTAGGATCGTCCAAGTACAATCTTAGTGAATTATTTTCAACTCAATTATTTTCCGTTAAAAAAAAAAAAAAAAAAATTAACAACCTGTTTAATAAACCGAGAAAAAAAAATTAAATCATATTTCTATGAATATTTCTAATAATGCAAGGTGCCACACTAATATCACGAATATTGAGAAAGGTTGAGTGGGGAAGATTATTATTTATTTTATTTTTTTTTTGTTTGTTTACTCGTATTTCTTTTAATTATCACTGCCATAAGAAGATTAGTTTTTAAGGAGAAAAGAACCAAAATAATTATCACTGTTCATCGTCTTTGACAATACAAACCGGCCTGAAGGTGACTAAAACAAAAGCATAATGTGGCCTCGGGGTTGTGTATATGCAGGGATACCTATCTATCTGCGACATGTCACTGAAAATACCTCAATATTATGTGACTGTTGACCAAGGCAGCCTCTCTAAACGCTATCAAAGAGTTCGCATTCCTTACTTTCAGCCAGGAATTTAGCAACCAGATAAACTGCCAACCCGGAACCATCATAATGAAAAGTTGCAGCCACTGATCATCAAATCAACATAAAGTTAAAACAGTTAAAATCTTTAAGGCCATAGATGAAAGGAACTGGTAAATCACATCCTAGATAGGAAACAAGCGATACACCTCTACTCCTGTTCAATAACCATGGAAATATTACATACAGTCAAGGCGAGAGACGAACATATTTACTTCTAGTAACCTATTCACAATGCAGGAGGCTGGACGCTTTTATCGGGACACCCTCACTAGGAAGATTGTCGAACGAGTGTCTAGAACAGTGTTTCTCAACCGTTTTAAACTACAGCACACTTATGAGCAAATGAATATATATATATATATATATATATATATATATATATATATATATATATATATATATATATATATAAAAGTGAACAAGTCAACACTCAGAGGCGACAGGCTGTTTCGTGCTGGACACAATCGTAACTTAATAATATTGAAATCCAACACTTAATAATATTAACTTAGAACATGGACATAATATCTTCACAGTTTTTTGAAAAATGAAAACATTTTATAAAACATACAACAAACTATTTCTTATTTTAACAGCTAAAATATAATCCTTGAAAATGTTTAAATGTATAGCCGAAAGCGCTTGGATAAAAAGCATATTCGGACAGTTTTTATATAATTTTTCATCCGAAAAGAAAAAAATTATTAGATCGCATGAGAAATTGTAAAAAAAAATAAATAAAAGCCCCTTGTCTCTTGTTTCCAATGAAATGTGCATGAAAGAAGGATTTCTGCCTAAATACACACACACACACACACACACACACATATATATATATATATATATATATATATATATATATATATATATATATATATATATAGTTTATGAAAAACTAGGTAATCCGTATTAGTAAACCTAAGGAGGATAAAATCCAGAGAGCTCAATGTAAATCCAGAGCAAATAATTTAAATAAAAAACAGACCACTTTAAAGTTCCATGTAATAAATTATTTCATTACAGCCCTTTTAAAAGGACTGCGGATCATCAGACTTTACTTCCAAACAAAAGGGCTGTGGTGAAATAATTTATTACATGGAACCGTAAAATGGTCTGTTTTTATTTAAATTATATATATATATATATATATATATATATATATATATATATATATATATGACGACAATATTTCGCGTCACACTTAAAAAGTATCACGGAGCACACTAGTGTTGACTGAGAATCATTGTCCTTGACTATTTCTAGACTAAGGGAGAAAGGGACTAAGGGAGAATTACGAAATTATTAAAACTTCTCAAATGTTATCCTATAGTGGCGTGGAGCTTAAGGGTTAAAAGGAACCGATTTACCCACGTTAAGACAATTAATGAAGGATGATAATGACTAGGAAACACACAAGTCATTTTAACAAAACAATATAAGGAATTTATTTACGAATTTACACACTTGAAGCAGGAATTCGTTTCAGTAAAATAAATCAGAATTCTTAAAGTCCGCAGTTTTAATGTATCGTCATCAAGAGGAAATCTTCAGATTAAATGATCTGAGAAAAAATAATATTGAAAAATGTTCAGACACCGAACGGATATATAGTTTGCATACGTTCAAAAGTAGATGAAGAGAGATAGTTTGAAATACTTTGCTTTCTTGGATTGTTGAGAGAAAATGCTGGGTGCTGGTTAGAGGCCGATAATATAATTGGCGAGTAATTTTATACTGGTGAAAACTTCAACGCTGGTCGCGAGGGAACTACACGAAACCTTTCACGTGTCTTCAGACACCCTCCTCTCATTAATTTAATTATTCTCTTCATTTTATATCAAAAAGAATTTCATATACGCTCGCTACTTTCTTTTTACTTCTTCTCGGCTAACCGATTAATTGGTCCAAAAACAAATTTCACATAGGCTAGTGAATTCCTTTCTTTCTTCTTCTCCAGTGATCCGAATTTGAAGGGATTGAGTGAAGGGTGATATTATTTCTCACTCACAACTCCATGTGTTGAAATATAAGAAATATTAACATAAAATAGTATCACTTGAATTTGAATTACAAGATTCTAGTTAAAATTAATTAACGTTCAAAGTGCTAACTTTGTTTAAGTAAAAAACAACAAATAAAGAAAAGAAATTAAGGAATTCCACCTTTATAAAAATCTCATTAAGATATTCTAAAGTGAAGTTCGATTTTTGGTAAGGTTCTCTTACATTATATAATAATACAGCAATAGTAGAGGTATATATATATTATATATATATATATATATATATATATATATATATTATTACGTTAACCCGATATTTGTACCCTCACCTCAGATTTTATAAGTATATTTTAAGTACATTGTGTATGTGAGACGGGACATGGGAATATTAATAACTTGTTTATTTCCCCAGTTGAATCCGGGCCAGTTCTCTGAAGAGAACCTCTCATTTCCTGTTTGGTCATTGATCGTAGGTCAGACGAACACTGTTTGAAAAATAAGTGCCAATGACCCCAACAGTATTCCATGAACGACATCTACGCATTTTTCGTAGGCTGGCACGTGACGGTTTTGTTTCGCGCGTGTCGGGGTAACAATTCTACACTTAGCTGCTTGCCCCCGGACCAGGTGGACGTCACCAGAATCAGTTTTAGCTGTTTGCAGTTGGAAGACGTAGATGTGACCGAAACCAAATTTCGCTGTTTGCTGCCCGAAGAATTAAGAACATCATCACCCAAGTCGGCTACGCTCTTATGATTCATATGTGTATACTAGAACATTGATAATCCCTCCCTTTTATGTTCAGAAAAAAGAAACAAAAAAAAAGAGTTTATGAACACCTTTTTTTCGTTACACTGGTGAAAATCCTGATGAACGTCAATCACCATCTACTATGAGTGTTGCATGTTGTTTTTATATATATCTTATTGTCTGCTTGCTCTATATTCCTATGATATTCGTCGCCGTAACATTTTTCTAACATCTCCCCATCCCTTGTGTTTTCGTTTATTTATTTCTTATCTTACTTTTGCATCTTGTATATTTGTAAATAAATTATTTCTATTATAAATTCAAGTTTTGTCTCTTATCGTTCTGTGTCCACGCACTTCATATTTCTTGCGGTGTTTACTGGTGTCTGGATTTGGACAATTCCCCTCCCACTGTTCTTTTTCTTTATTTTTACATTGAACTCTGGGATCTCTTATTTATTTTTTTTATTTTCTCGTTGCGTCCCGGCTATCGTAGCCCTAACGAAACCCCGGGCGTAACAGAATATATATATATATATATATATATATATATATATATATATATATATATATATATTTATTTACCATAATATAAGGAACGGAAACAACAAAGACATAAATATGTGTATTACTTAAAAATTAATGCATGATTAGCAATGAAATTTTTACCGAATAAAGATTAGGATGTAATGCATAAATATTATACAAAGTTAAAAAAATTTACATAATAGTGTTGCAGACCCGGCAGCGTGCAGTGCTGGTTTATTACGAAGTGGCCTTGTGCCAGACACTACACTAAACTACCGAGTCTACAAGCAAAGTAAAAAAAAAGATAAAAATGTGCGTGAATGAACAGTGAGAGGAAAAGGGTCAATCAACAAGTGCATAAAATAAAATATATTAAGATAGCCGACACAGAATGACTGAAAAAGACTGGATTCCAACAAGAGTAATTTTTATTAAATGCAGGAAAAACAAGTAACTTATCCCGTGGTAGGGATCAATGAAAGTGTTCCGCGCCAAAAATAAAAAACAAGATGGCTAAGGCGGGAAAAGTTCTTGAAGGAGAAGAAGGTTCCAGATAAGTCAATGTACATGATAATATACATACAAGGAAAAATACTCACTGCGAGTTTTTTTTGCTAATGTGAGTGAAATGTTATGTATATATATCTTTTTCTTTTTTTGTACTGGTTCAAAACAGATTTATGACGAGGCCAAAAGGGACGAAAAGTTAATACTTGGAGTTGCATCGTCTCGTAGGAGAATTTTTGAATGACGAGCCAAAAGGGACGCAGAATTAATTATTTGGTGGTTTTATTGGTTACCTGTTGAATACGAAGTTTCTGCCGACGACTGTGTCGTGTCTCTAACGTCTTCTGGTCGAAAACGGAGAAGGTCTGACCTGCGATTAGCAAGTTGTTCGTCAGTAGGATATCCCTGTTTGTATTTATTGGTTCGCTGACGAGGGATAAAAATAAGCCATTATTAGTTGAATACGAAGTTTTGCTCACGACCGTGTCGTGTGTCTCTAACGTCTTCTGGTAGAAAACGGAGAAGGTCTGACCTGCGGGCAGCTTCAAGACGAGAAGAAATCTTGGTAGAGTGTGAAGTCGCCATTGTTGAAATAAGATATTCCGGCCCGCATATGGGTTAAGGGCACGGAATAAATGAGTTGCCCATCTAGTCGGGTCGAAAGTCGAGAGGCAACTGCTTGCAAACGCTAGCAATTTTGAGACGCCGAAAAACGCGCGGGAAAAATTCAAAATCTGTTATGAGTCCATCAGTAGGAGCTAGCGAGGTTACTGCTATGTTTAGCTGTGAGTGGAAGGTAGGGGTGAAAACCGCGCACACACGCACGAGTGTGAAAGGAAGGGAGGAAACTCGCGCGCGCGTAAAATATAAATGGAATTAATGTGTTAATTCCATAATAGTTTGTTTTTTTTTTTAAATAAACAGACAAAAATTAATTTTATTATTACCACTCATGATAATAAAAAGTAAAAATGAAAAACGGGTTAGCTAACCGGTTTCAACATTTCCGCGTAGCAAAAACATGATTTTAAAAGCCAAACCAAATTCAGTATAATTGAAAAAATAGAAAAGTACAGAAATGATAACATTAGAAAAATTATTAAATGAAGAACTCGTTCAAGAAAAATCCAAGCGAAGCATCATCTTTGTTTGTTTTTGAAAAATAAAGACAAGCAAGAAATAGTAATTCTTTTAGTATGGGTTGATGCTTATTCTAATAGTTTCAAATAACTCACCAATGAACCATAGGAAGTTTGATTTGACAACATGCACACGACAAGATATTATTTTGATTATCAACAAATTAGCACAGCACAATCAAAATCTTACTAGTGAATACTAGAATGCAGTGAAATATGTGCTAAGGTAACTAAAATGAACCCCACAGCACGAGTTATATTACAAAAAAAATGCAAAGGCAAATTACAATTCATAGGATTCACAGATGCAGATCTTATGAATCTCTTTAGGTTTTTACTAAACACACACCTCAATGAGATGGAGCAGTTGTTAGATACACACTGAAGTGCGTTTAATAAAATCCATAAGAAATGGAAACTTGATAGTCACATTGAGGTGTGTTGATAAATAAACCCCATGAAAAAGAGAAAGTTTGTACCTTATCTTCGTTGTGGAATCTACATCAGAAAAAAACGGGAAATGTTTCAGTTGATTAGTAATCCGTTTGAGTTGACAACGCAGAATCCATTCGCCAACTGGCTTTTGTTTGCTTTATGGCCAGTATTTATAGGTTCCCTTAAGCAGGAGCTGGCTCACAAAAAGTCTTTCAAAAATGCGAGGGAAATCCTGTCAGTGGTCGATTAATAATTTACATTTCGAATATTTTTCAAACGCTACCAGACGTGCCACTCGGAGCCGATGTGCAAATGACTGATTTGGGTCATTTGACTCCTGGCTGTTGAGATGGAAACTTCCGGTCGACCCAATAGTGTATACGTAAATTAGTAAAGATACTTACTGTATATTAATATTCATAATAAATTAATATTATAATTCAAAATAATGTTAATATTTCTACCACGACACGCTATTTATTTATTTATTATTATTATTATTATTATTATTAATATTATTATTATAACATTGTTTCATGGTATATAGATTCAAGAACTAAATTAAAGTTTTGGAAAATAAGCGCTAATATAAAGCCAAGAAAAAGAGATTTTAGATTCTGGAACGCCACTCTTCCAAAAGTGAAAATGACACCTTCTTTTTATTTGTCATATATAAAATAAAGTTTTAAAAATATTAAATTATGAGTAACTAATAAGGATTCTTTACTTTTATTAAATATATAAACAAATTAACTGATGTAAATTATTGATATTTATGTTACATACGCAAGTCATACCTGATGATAAATAAAAAATAATCTGTGCAATAACCCATTGTAAAATATCCAATCATAATATCTGGATAAAGAAACAAATAATAATAATAATAATAATAATAATAATAATAATAGTACAACATTCAATTATGAAGAAAAACATTAATGAAGACAGTCAATAATCCAACCAGCTACTTTTACAATTATATTGATTCAGAATAATGATAGTATTTCTAGCCACATGAGTAGCCAAGAAAACCACACTAAACTTGAAGGTACTATGATAGCTCATATGAAGGCTTTTGAAAAATGTTGTAACATTGATCTTTAGTCAGTTGCAATGATTATATCAACTTGTTTGTCCTTATCTTCATTCGCAGTAGCAGCTTGCCTGCCATTGCATCGCCCATCACTAAAGCCAGATACTCTTTCTCGTTACGATTGCCATTAACTCTACTGACCCATCTCCTTGCTGTGGTTACATCAAGTACAACTTTTCATCTAATTGAAATTCTTTGATTGTTTTCAATACATTCTCCCAAAGCAGAAAAACAGACATATATAAGATAGGAAAATAGAAAATGATGCCACAAATGGACACATTTGTTTCTAGACAATTTAGCTTACATGGTTTGAAAGGTAGAAATTCAAACTAATACATTTAATATTAGATTATTCAAGATTCAATTAAATTAGAGGAGGAATTACTTTTGTGAGTGCCACTCATATTTACACTGTGATTTACTGAATATGATTTAGTTACCATAAATAATAGCTGGACATTTTCATTTATGTCTTGCTATGAAAAAAGCAAAAATTTAAGCTCAAAGATGTACATCGATTATTGAAAAGTTACATTTGCCAAACTATCACACTGAGGAATTTCTATTAACTCTCACATGGGGATCTTGATTCTGGTTCAAGAATTTCTATTAACTGTCACATGAAGATCATGATTTTAGTGCAAGAATTTCTATTAATTCTCACATGGGTATCTTGCTTATAGTGTAAGAATTTCTATTAATCTCACATGGAGATCTTGATTCTGATGCAAGAATTTTTATGAAATCTAACATGGGAATATTGTTGATAGTTCAAGAATTTCTATTAATCTCACATGAGGATTTTGATTCTGGTCAATGTATTTCTATTAATCGGATCTCACATGGGGATCTTGATTCTGTTGCAAGAAACTGAAAGTCATTCACATGAACAAAAATTACCAAAGTTTAGAATTAATCAATTTTTGCAAATTAAATAAATTTGGAATAATTCATGAATTTCTTGTGTATAGAAAGCCAATGTGAAAATGTCAGCAATGAATACAAGAATTGCAGAGGGCATAGTAAATATAATATGTAAAATGTAAATGAATTGATAATGATATTATTTTAATGTGCAGCTACATGGAACGTCAGTAAGAAAAAGATTATCTGAGATTAGGAAAGAACAAAAGAATTACTTATAGTGAAATCCATGAAAACATTGAAAATAAGAACAAAAGACATTGTCAATTGTCAAGAATAAATGAAATCTCATTATTTATAGCAGAAAATGCATTGCAAACAAATTTAATATACACATGCATTGAGGAGGAGGAATAAACTGTTTGTCAGTCGTCAAGAATAAGTATAAGCATTACTAATATCATGGAAAAATGTATTGCAAATGATTTAATATGCAGAAGCAGAGATGTTGAGGAAAAAGGGGATTATCAATGGTCAGGAATGAGGGCAAGCATTAAAATAAAATAGAAAAATTCTTTGCTAAAAATTATAATATACAAATGCATTAGAGTCCAGAAAAAAAGGGATTGTCAATGGTCAGGAAAGAGAGAAAGGACTACTAACAGAATAGAAAAATGTATTGCTAATGAAGTTAATATTAGAGATGCACCGGGTATCCAGTGACAGGACCCAAAGAGTGTGAGTTCAATACCCGGTTAAGGCAGTGGAGAACTTGGAGAGGAGAATTAACAGGAGATAACTGATAACTGACATCCATTAAACATGGCATGTGGAACTAGAACAGTCTACCCCAGTGAGCGAAATAAAGGGTTCAGTTCGACATTCCAACCACCTGAAGAAGGCTGGAGCGTACAACGGCCGAAACGTTGTAATAAATATGGCGACAAAGATGAGGACAATAGTCCGAATAATGTAAATAGTGGGCATAGAGAGATATATTACTAATGATTTAATATACAGGTGCATTGAAGACGAGTCAGAAAGGGATTGTCAGTGGTCAAGAATAAAATTATGTATAACTGACGGTATAGAGAAAAGCATTGCGAATGATTTTAATGTATGGATGCATTGGAGATGAAGAAGAATGGGATTATCAGTGGTCAAGTATGCATTACGGATAGTAGAGAGAAAAGCATTGCTAAAGATTTTAATACACAGATGCATTATAGATGAGGAAAAAGTGGATTGTCAGTGGTCAGGAATAAAAGCAAGCATTAAAGATAGTATAGAGAAATGCATTTCAAATGATTTTAATATAAGATGCATTGGAGATGAAGAAGAAAGGAATTGTCAGTGGTCAAGAATAAAAGTATGCATTACTGATAACAGAGAGAAATGCCTTGTGAATGATTTTAATGTACAGATGAATTGGAGATGAAAAAGAAAGGAATTTTCAGTGGTCAAGAATTAATGTAATCATTAAATATAATAATTGAGAATGATTTTAATATACAGATGCATTCGAAATGAAGAAGATATGGATTGTTAGTCGTCAGGAATAAAACCCTGTATTTCATATAGTATACAGAAATGCATTGCGAGTGATTTTAATACACAAACATCATGGTAATGAGGAAGAATCTGGAATGAAAGCAAGCCTTAATGGTCGCATGGCAATATCCATTCCTAATCTTTTTAACGTAAAGTTGCAGTGAACATCAGTAAGAATGTGTTTGTCAATGATGAAGTATTAATTAGTTGCAGAAAAATATTATTTAATATTTTACTGGTATTGGTATATGTTACCTTACTACTCAGGTATCCACTTATGATCCTGAGAGCATGTGAAATGTGAAATGCTCATTTAAATATTTCATTGGTTATGATCTTGATTTAAACTTGAATGATTATGTAATCATATTTTCTCAATATATCTTCATTTGTCAACCAATTTCATTTCCTTCTTTTCTCCCTGCCACCCTCCCCTCCACTCAATGGGAATCTTTGGAATTAAACCAGATTTAGAAAGACTAAATTCAAAAGACAACATTCTCCACAGAAATTAAAATTTCTTTTTTCTTAATATATCAAAAATTTTCAATAATAATTTTGACAAAACTTAAAATATTCTAATGCGCCATGCACTTCAGAAAATCAGGATGCTCAAAGCAACAAAAGTGCATTTACTAACCAGAATAATTTGTTAAATAATAGCTATGGTTCACATAAGTATTTTATGCTACATGAGGAAATCCTGGGAATGGATTGTTTGAAATTTCCTGATCCAAAAATCATAGGTGAAGTGTCATCATGAGTATTCAATGTTGTGATTTTTCATAAAAAATATTGTCTTTTTTGTTCAGAATCAAAAAATTTTTAAGTGTATAAATACTGATTTAAAAGTTAAAAAATTTTAAACTCGCACTTTTTTAAATATTACATTGAATTCTGATTGTAAAAAATTTTTCAAAGAATCTGGAATTACTTCAAGAAAAGAATTAATCTAATTTGTCAATTGTCATTTATTTAATACGATCTATTTGGGAAAAAGGTCACAAGTACAGAGCACCCTAGTTGGGGTAGAGGGTGGGGTTTACGGAATAACTATGCATCATCGACCAGCCTAATTCGATGTTCATTACACATCTCCAAAGAGCATTAAGATTTCAAATAATTCGTCGGATTTGAAAAAAAAAATGAAGAGTTGCCTCCCTTAGACTAATCACAGCTTGTTATTGCCTTATTTATAAATTGTCTTCGCTAAACAACAGAATAGATTTTATAGAAGATAAACGGGAATGGAAAGACAGCATTTTAAATGAGACATGGAAAGCAAAAATACTATTCTGTGAACATTAAAAATAACTCAGTTTTCTAAATTTCTGAACGAAACCCTTTTGTTATTTGGCACCTGAAATTAAAAGCAAAGCTGCAAAAAAATATATACTCTTTTTATTTACCAAAATCAGAGAATTTTCCAATTCAAACGGAATTTTCAGTATTTTTCATTAATGAGTGAATTGTATATTGAACGGTTTATTTTATTAGAAAATTGTCTGTAAATATTTTTTGTGGTGTCTGTTTTACTTTTTTAACTTCCCACTTTTCGATAAGTCGGGTGTAGTACCTTTTCATTCCGTTTGGGCGAGTTTGTCAAATTTGTATTACAGTATTATAAATAAAAATTCCTGAAGTAAAATATTTATGCAATATCAAGTATGAACATAGTGAAAAATTAGGCCCGAGTCTTAAGAAAAATAATTCAATAAAACTCAACAAAAAAAAAAAATTTTCATAAAAATGCCTAAAAGCTTTATTTTAACCTCTAAAAATAACGTTTGAAACAATAAAAATATCGGATTAAAAATAAATTCATTAATTCTTTAAAAAAAAATTATATATATATATATATATAATAAACTAAAAAGTTGCAAATTAAAAAATAATAGTGTTTTTTATGAAAGTATTTATTTATATTTGGTATTTCAGATCGACCTCGATCTTCTTTTCTCGAGGTCGATCTGAAATATCAAATATAAATACTTTCATTAAAAAACATTATTATTTTTTAAATTGCAACTTTTTAGTTGTTTTTCTATATATACATATTAAGAAAGTATATATATTATATATATATATATATATATATATATATATATATATATATATATATATATATATATATATATATATATATATATATATATATATATATATATATAATTTGTGATAAAATTAATTTTCTAATGTTGTAGAACATATCTAAAAAAAGTTAGCTTCTATTTAAATTAAATAATAATTTAAAATAATTTAATGATTCAGAAAAGGCCCCAACCAATGATATAAGTATCATCTTAAAGAAAGAAATATATTTGAACTGATGATAAGTTCGAATATACTATCTTTAAGATTTTTGAAATTATGGAACAAATGTCCCGGTTACCTCCCTTACGGTCAAATCACGCTGAAACACCGGTTCTTGTACGATCACCGAAGTTAAGCAGCGTAGAGCCAGGTCAGTACTTAGATGGGGGACCGCTTGGGAACACCTGGTACTGTAAGCCCCCAAAGTCCAACCCTTACCTCACAGTCGGTGGGGGGGTGTAAACGGTAGTGTCAGAGCTATGCCGCCCGGAACTTCGTTCCTGGTAGGGCCACCAAGGCGGACAGGTCTGACACACACGCCGGCTAACAAGGGCTCTGGTGAAAATCCAAGGAGCGTCTGCATCGGTAACCGGAGGCTTCTGGTCGTTCCTGTCTCTGCGTCTGTGGGAACCCCGCGGCAAGCAAGAACGTTATCCGAGTAGGCCTGGGTACCCTACTTCTGTAATTTATCCCAAGAATCTTCTTCTCATAACAGGAAGAAGCCGGCTCAATCCGCCCAGGGTGAATGCCGCATCAGTACAGTACAGTAGTAGTTACCTCCCATTGACTACTGCATTTCTTTACATATGAATCTTTAAATCTGAGTTATTTAAGGTTCAACAACGATATAGCCTATATTATCTGATTCATCAATTATTATCTATATCTTTCAGGTAATAATTAACGAATCATTTGATAAGATCATTTATCAGACTCCGAGGGTGTCTGTAGCGTATAATTTGAGCTAAAGACATTACAGAAGAGAACTAACGAAAGATTTTGAAATTTGTTTCAACCTTTCTGTCTTCTTTCTCTTTAACAAATTCGTAACAATGAAGATTTACAAACAAATTAAAATTGGATAAAATCACTATTTAGTGGTTAAAAATGAAGGAAAAGAGTGAAAAGGAATGCAAGGAAGAGGTAAGAAAAGGTAAGTAAGGGATAAAGAGGAACAAAGGAAAAGAGGAAGAGAGGGACGAAGTGTAAGAGGTAAGGAAGGAATAGAAAGAACAAAGGAATGGAGAGAAGGTGGGAGGTAGGAACGAAGGAAGAGGTCAGGGAGGGGTAGGATGAACGAAGGGAAGGAGGGAACGTGGGAGGGACGAAGGAAGAAGGAGGTGATAGCAGGACCGAAGAAAAGGAGGGACGTGGGAGTGAAGGATGAAGGAAGGAAGGAAAAGTCAAGGAAGGGGTAGGAGGAACGAAGGAAAAGGGCGGAAGATGTGATGGAGGAAGGAACGAAGGAAAGAAGGGACGAAGGAAAGACGGAAGAGCTAAAGTAGCGATAGGAGGAACCAAAGAAATGAGCAAAGGTGGGAGAGATGAAGGAAGAGGTAAGGAAGGGGTAGGAGGAACGAAGGAAAAAAAGGCAGGGAGGGACGAGCAAAAGAAGGAAGAGGTAAGGAAGGGGTAGGAGGAACGAAGGAAAAAAGGCAGGGAGGGTCGAAGAAAAGAAGGAAGAGGTAAGGAAGGGGTAGGAGGAACGAAGGAAAAAAAGGCAGGGAGGGACGAGGAAAAGAAGGAAGAAGTAAGGAAGGGGTAGGAGGAACGAAGAAAAAAAAAAAAAGGCAGGGAGGGACGAAGAAAAAAGAAGGAAGAGGAAAGGAAGGGCTAGGAGGAACGAAGAAAAAAAAAGGCAGGGAGGGACGAAGAAAAGAAGGAAGAGGAAAGGAAGGGGTAGGAGGAACGAAGGAAAAAAAGGCAGGGAGGGACGAAGAAAAGAAGGAAGAAGTAAGGAAGGGATAGGAGGAACGAAGGAAAAAAAGGCAGGGAGGGACGAGCAAAAGAAGGAAGAGGTAAGGAAGGGGTAGGAGGAACGAAGGAAAAAAGGCAGGGAGGGACGAGGAAAGGAAGGAAGAGGAAAGGAAGGGTAGGAGGAACGAAGGAAAAAAAGGCAGGGAGGGACGAAGAAAAGAAGGAAGAGGAAAGGAAGGGGTAGGAGGAACGAAGGAAAAAAAGGCAGGGAGGGACGAAGAAAAGAAGGAAGAGGAAAGGAAGGGTAGGAGGAACGAAGGAAAAAAAGGCAGGGAGGGACGAAGAAAAGAAGGAAGAGGAAAGGAAGGGGTAGGAGGAACGAAGGAAAAAAAGGCAGGGAGGGACGAAGAAAAGAAGGAAGAGGAAAGGAAGGGGTAGGAGGAACGAAGGGAAGGTGTGGGTGGGACGAAGGTAAAAAAGAATTGTTAAGGAAGCGATAGGAGGAACGAGTGAAATGAGGGTGAGAAGGACGAAGGAAAGAAGGAAGAGGTAAGGATGGAATAGGAGGAACGTGGGAACGCAGGGAAGATAGGAGTGACAAAGAAATGAAGGAAGGGGTAAGGCAGGAATAGGAGGAACGAAGGAAAGATGTGAGGGAGGCACGAAGGAAGGAAGGAAGGAAGGAAGGAAGGAAGGCAATTGAAAACTAAAATCCTTCGCCATTGTACTTTTGCGCAAACGAAACCTATTTGCCATTGAATTTTCCAATTCCTTTTCTTTGAATCCTGTCTCTCATGTTTGTGTCGCTGGTGTCACCTAAACATGAATGAATCCGAGATTCTTTAAGCTTTGGCTCAGGTTCTGCTTATCATACCTGCAAACATCATACACACTTTAATATATTTAAAAAGAAAAAGAAAAAATTCGATTTTAATCAGGATTTATTTGTAAAAAATTCAGTCGTCCAGGCCTTTTAGATTAAATATCCGAATATCTGAATTCCATAGAATAATAAATTAAAAATAAAGAAAATACACGAATATCCGTTAAATAAATCATTCGTATTTAGAAACATGTGTGGCGGACCGTGGGTTTACGTGTTATTAAATTAGGAACATGTGGGTTTATTCCTGCTAGAAAAACGTCCACTACAAGAACATGGCGGACTCAGAAATTGAATCCACCATAAAGAAGTGTAAAAAACCCAACAAGACCGATATATATATATATATATATATATATATATATATATATATATATATATATACAAGTATATGTATTGAACTGGATCTCGTTTGGAAAGTGTGTGTAAATATGAGTTTGTACATATATACAGTCTTGTGTTTCTGTTGGCAAGTGTTAAAAAAAATCACGTCGGAAGGTCACCAATCTGTGGCGGACCGTGGGTTTACGTGTTGTTAAATTAGGAACATATGCGTTTGTTCCTGCTAGAAGAACGTCCACTACAAGAACATGGCAGACTCAGAGATTGAATCCACTACAAAGAAGTGTAAAGAAAACCAACAAGACCGATAAATATATATATATATATATATATATATATATATATATATATATATATTCAAACAAGTATATGTATTAAACAACAAAATTTACAATGGACATAGACATTAACATTTGTGTTTATGTGTGAACGTAAAGACATTGTATTTTGTTGAATGTTCGTACGTACGTGTATATGTGTATGTGTTTCATGACGTTTTCCCACAAGTGGGCAAAACGCAGATCTCTGCGAGAGATCACATTTTGTAAATTTAATTCTGGATAGTGAGTCGTTCGAAGAATATTTCACACTTAATCTGTTCAGTGTAGAAAACTTTTGTACATTACGGGCATGGTAAGCAATGTTGAAATGATGATAAGCAGTGGTGTGAAATGTCGCACGTAGTGTAGAATATATGAAAAGTTCATGGAAGTTTTGAATATTGTCCTTGTTAACGGAAAAGTAAAGGTGTCGGTAGAGATGCGTGTTAAAACGTTCCGACGAAATGTGCTCGTGTCGAAGGTTGGACTGGTCATGTCGACGGTGTGATTGAGATGCGGACGTTCCGGTCGTGTCGACGGTTGGAAAGATTTGCGGACGTTCCGGTCTCGTTGACGGTTGGGAGTTGAGGTCGACGACGAGATGCTGAGGTGCGTTCGTCCCGGTCGTGTCGACGGTTGAAAGTTGAGGTGCAGGCATTGCTGGTCGAGATCGTAGTAATTACAACCGATAGTATACGGCAAGGTTGGTCGTTGCAGAATGAAGATAAAGGACTGTGAGTCGCCTTTTGAGATGCGATGTCGCACTCTCTGGAAAATGAGTAGAAGCAGTGTGTCGAATGTTGTTTCAGAACTTAAGAAAATGTTCTATTATTGTCGACTGAATATTGTACTTGCAAATTCTTAGTGTGTTCGAGTTGCATAGTTGCAGAATGAAGATAAAGGGCAGTGAGTCGCCTTTTGAGATGTGTCACGTTTTATCTCTTTCAGTCCAGAAGAAAAAAGTGTTAATTAGTTGAAAATGGCATTACGTTTTCCATTTAGTAAGACCGTAAGCATGCCTGCCGGGTGAAATTGGGTCAAACGTCGCCAAGAGAAAGAAAGGGTCAAGCAAATAGATAAGTGGGGTGAAGGAGCGTTATACTGTTGCCTGCTGACTCGTCTCCTAGTAGTAGTAGTTGTTGTAATGGCGATTGAGGCTTCTCTGTTTTCCCACGTGTTGTAGAAAAATTCTATTTGCCGCGCCGGAAAAATGTGTTTTGTATAGACATATTGTAGTGAATTAAAATTGTGTGATTTTGCACTTTCATATGATCTAATCACAAAATTTAGTTGCTCTATAAATGTTTTTTTTTTTTTGTGGAGGGGGGGATAGTGTCCGGCGTGCGTAGTAAGAGTTTTTCAATGTTTTTCCTGACTCTCTCTCGTTTGGAAAGTGTGTTTAAATATGAGTTTGTACATATATACAGTCTTGTGTTTCTGTTAGCAGGTGTTAAAAAAATAAATAAACAAATCACGTCGAAAGGTCACCAATCTGTGGCGGACCGTGGGTTTACGTGTTGTTAAATTAGGAACACGCGCGTTTATTCCTGCTAGAAGAACGTCCACTACAAGAACATGGCGGACTCAGAGATTGAATCAACCATAAAGAAGTATTTTGGTGAATGTTCGTACGTACGTGTGTGTATATATGTATTTCATGGCGTTTTCCCACAAGTGGGAAAAACGCATATCTCTGCAAGAGATCACATTTTTTAAAATGTGTCCGCTGAAATGCAAAGTAAAAAGAGAACGAAGCAAGAAATTGCCCAGTATTTACAGTGTAGGGAAAGCGTGACCTAGTGAACAGTTACGAAATTAAAGTCGAGTTAACTCCGACATATGGACATGAATTCAAAAGAGTTTTTAGTTAGTCCTTAGTTGAATTAAACTCTTTGGATAGTTGGTTTACCAAAAAGTCTGTACTTTAGAAAAGTCTTATAAATATTTGGTTCACAGAAAATGTGGGGATTAGATTTTCTGAGCTTGGTGGACGAACACGCGTTTTTACTGGTAAAAAGTGGCGGTTGGATGTGTGACCCCATTTTGTCGTTTCTATGTTGCCTGTTGGACTGTTACGACGGACTATCGTTTGAACTGTGATTTGGCTATAAGTGTTGTGGTCGAGAGACAAAAGAAATCTATTGCAGACGTCTGTTGCTACTATAAGCTAACATTTTTTTCTTTTTCTTTTCTTTACAACTACAAGTTATTTCGGCACTTGCTTTGTCTCTAGCAAGATGGCGGAAAACCGTTTGACATAAATATGATCCCCGAATTCAGTGGTGATACGAGTGGACAGTCTGTGGTTGAAAGGATCGAAAATGTGAAACTGGTCTGCGAATTATCAGAGATCACGAAGATTGAACGGATTCTTCCACTGCGTTTGAAAGGCGGCGCCCTTGCTGTGTATAGGCTGCTGAGCAAAGAACAGAAAAGTGACATTGATTTACGTTCCAATGAAAAAAAAAAGTTAAGTAAAAGGCAAAAAGAACAAATAATCAGAATTCCACAAATTTTATTAAAAATAAATCATCGTGGAATGCATACAAATCCATAAGCAATTTAAAGAAAAAGAAAATAAAAAAAAATATGAAATTTTTTTAAATGTTCATTTACTTCTTTTTTTTAAGGAAATTAAATACTCAACTTTTTTTTTCACAAGCCACAACGTCGATATTTACTTGCGTAATTTTTTTTTTTTTTTTTTTTTTAGAGTTCACAGTTCAAATGAACACAAAGAAAATGAATAAAGTTCATATTTTAGTTCTTTCAAAGAAGAAAAAATACACAATTTTTAATTTTTTCTCCGGATACCTGAAGAATAAAAGGTGTTCAAACTTCTTTACTGAAGGTAATTCCCTTCGCAATATTGTGCGACTCTGTGGATGTTGGCCTAATTTACTGATGATGTTGTCTTCTCTCTAGTGTCTCCTTCACTTTCAACTGGACCAGCTCGGAGGTAGCCATTTTCTGTATACTTCTCATTTGGACGCAGGATATTTTCTATGTTGTTTCGAAAGGAAAAACATATCTTTAATGTTGTTCTTTGTGGAATTTCAAGCATTTATAGCTAGGTTTAAAATCTTGAATTGATGTCAGCAACATATACCAACTTCAAGGAGTGAAAAATTTCTTCAAATCAACTTCACATAAAATATGTCTCTTTCTCCCATGGAAAAGCTACGAAATAAGAAGCGACATTTTTATTCAGTCTCAGACTAAATAAATTCCGAATATAAAAATTAATTCTTATTACCACTCAATGGTATAAATAATGAGATGGTTTTTAACTCCGAACTTGTTTCAAGTTCTTAGTTTTCAAAAAATTTCTTCCGTTTCAAAATAAAATATATACATCGTTCAAAATGACGGAGAATTTTCACGGGACCCCCACTCCTTTATGTCTAAAGACGTGCGCATTTACCCCAAACACCAATCAGAGGATTAAATGATCAGATAATTAACAGCAAATAACCTGTAGAGGACCCATTTGGGTTTGCGTGTTGTTGAATTAGAAACACGAGCTGTTTATTTCCTGCTAGAAGGTCCAACTACAAGAAAATGGTGGACTCAAGTTGGGTCCAACCGAAGATGTAAAGAAGACAAACAAGACCGATATGTATATGTCAACAAATATATGTATTAAACAACAAATTTACAAGTGACAAAGACATCAACTTTTCTGTTTGTGTGTGACCGTAAAGAGTTTGTATTTTGGTGAATGTTAGTACGTATGTGTATATGTGTGTAATGTTCATGGCGTCTTCCCACAAGTGGGGAAACGCTATCTTTACGAGAGATCACATTTTTAAAGTGCAAAGTGGAAAAGAGAACGAGAAGTCGCCCAGTATTTATAATGTAGGGAGAGCGACCCCTAGTGACAATTAGGGAATTAAGGAGGAGCTAACTCCGACAAACCGTTACTAAAAATAAATTTCTTTTGCAATAAAAAGAACATTTATTCACAATTTAAAAAGAAACTCTAATTTACACAAAAGTAAAATTTCGAACTGTTTTCAACGTATTTTTTCTTAAATAAATTTCTTAAATTAGAAATACGGTTTATTTCTTATATAGTCACTAATGATTTTTTTAAATGGTTATTCTAATAAAAAAAAATTGTGGAATTATTTTTCAGGGCAGTTACAAACCCTTAACTTATTCCACGGTATTCAAGTGATTCCTTTATTATTATTATTATTATTATTGTCTTTCCACCATAAAAAATATAAAGACACTAAAAATTTATTAAACAAACAAAAATACTAATCAAAATGAGTAGTTTAGGCAAAAAGTTCAATGTTCTTTGTTGACCTTGAAAAGATCATTTTGGGTTCTTTTCTTTTTTTTTTCTTTTCTTTTTTTTCTTTTAGTCACGGGATATGATTCAGAAATTTGTTTTTCATTTTCATTTTTCATCTTCCGTTCTTCTAAGTAAAAAAAAAAACAGTTGTAAAATGAAAAAAATAAAATCATTTAAACAAATATTCACAGTCGAAAATGGCACTAGACTTTTTTTTTACATTTTTCGATCGTCAAACAATTTTTTTATTTTATATCAAATTTATCAATAACTACAATGATAGGAAAGAGTTTGAAAATCGTAAAAATCCATGTCAGTTTGTCAAAAACGAATATCAGAGATTTTTCTTGTTGAATCAAAAAAAATACAATATATTTTATTAAAAGTAGATTTCTGAAATTCTTCACAAAAAATAATTGGTGCTACTTAAGTATTTGATTTGCCTTCCGAGTCTGATCTGACAGAACAACACATCATCCAAGAAGTATGTGAACTACGACTTCAGAAAATTCTTTAAAAATAGTTATAGACGGAATAAGACAAGAAAAAGAAATAGTCTTTACTTAATATACTAAAATACTAAGCAAATAATGCCTATTTTGATTAATACTATTGTGATGCGTGTTTTTAGTGCATATATCTATTGTACATTTAACGATTCAAGAAAAACAATGAAACTCCCCTTGTTGTTCAACAAATAAATATATATTGAAATATAACATACAAAACAATCAAGCAATGAAATGTAACGATTAAGAAAAAAAAGTTGTTCCCCTTCAACTGTATCCTGATTTATGATTGAATGATCGAAAGAGTTTCTCTTGAATAAGAATGATCAGGATTCTATGTTGAATAGAGTTTGCTGTTAGAATAGAATACAGTTAATTAAGAAATGTGTTGTTTAGAGAAATTAATAGAGTTCTGGTTCATGAACTTGGCTGAGTCACAGAGAGAGATATGTATAATGTGTTACAAAAATCTGTGTCTGTGTGTGCGTTTGAAATATAGTGAGTAAAGTCGTAGATTTGTGTGGACAGGCGAAAATAGCTGGATTCTACTGGCGGCTTGTGGTAAAATTGCTTCTTTTAAAGGTACCGGTAGGCTCCGAACGAAAACGCGGGAAAAATAGATTTAGTATTAAAATGTTTGATTGGTTAAAATTTGACCAATTACTGATTTTGTATCAAAGAAACATGTGAGCAAGTTCACGACCGAAAAATTCAAAGTGATGACTGCGATTGCTAAATTGTCTTATAGAAAAGCAGTATTGATTTACGAGCCAATCACAGACGAATAAATTGTGGGCGTGGAAAAACGTAGCAGTCGCTACAACACCGCCCCCTACAGTTAAAAAAAAGTGTTGAAAGCATTTTTTTTAATACGTCACATAATGTTTGAATTTTGAAGACCAGTGGACCCTGCTTCTTTTTTGGGTAATTTGGTGTTCAGGTGTCTCAGATGTTTGTTGCGTACTACTCGGTGGTGCTGGTAATGACGATGTTTGGGTTGGTTTAATATTCCGCTCAATGTATGCTGGCTTGATGCGATCAATCGAAACGTTCGATCGACCACTGGTGAGCTGAATAGTGTAGAATTTGTCATGTCGAGCAAGGACTCGAAACGAACCTGAGTAGCTGGATGTCAATGGCTTATTGACAGAATCTTGTCGTATGAACACAAAATCACACTTATTTAAAAAGATAGGAACATAAATGTCTTTAGTCTGGAAACGAGTGGGTGTAAATTCCAAGGTAGACATTCTATCCTGTAGGTATTAAACAAAGGTTGAGGGAGGTTGTGAGTTTGAGTTTCCGGACAGAAATTGTCCTGGCAACACTAATGGTTGGCCAAAAACAAGGTCAGCAGGCGAACACTGTAAGTCTTCTTTCAATTGAGACCGAAGCGAAAGCATGACTAGAGATAAATTATCCATCCAGGATTGATTATTGTCACCGTTGGAGCTAGTTAACGCGGCTTTTAATTGACGGTGTAAACGTTCAACTAGGCCATTAGCACAGGGGTGATATGCTGTAGTAGAGATATGTCTCGCTCCGAGATGATTCACAAATTCTTTGAAAAGTGTTGCATGAAACTGGGGACTGCAATCTGTTGTTATTACTGATGGGCATCCAAAAAACGAAATCCAGTCTTTCAGTATTGCCTTAGCAACAGATTCTGCGGTTATTGACTGTAGTGGAATTGCGATAGGCCATCTTGAAAATCTGTCTATGACAGTAAGGATGTACTGGTATCCGTGAACTTCCGGTAACGGACCCACTAAATCGACATGCAGCTGACGGAAACGGCCGTCAGGTACGGTGAAGTTTCCAGAGATTTAGTATGGCGATGCACTTTTGTACGTTGGCAAACGAGACAACATTGAGTCCAATTCTTGATATCGATGTTCATTTTCGGCCAGACAAAACGTTCGCAAATTAGTTTTGCTGTAACTTTCCGTCCTGGGTGTTAGAAGGAGTGGAAATGGTCGAAAATTCGTCTTCTCATGCTGACGGGTACGAGAGGTCCGGAGTGAGAAGTGCTGACGTCGCAAGCGATTAACTTGGTACGGAAAGGAATGGGACGTTGCTCGATCGATAACGACAAATTTTTCAATGAGTCAAACAGAGTAGTGTCCCTTTTCTACTCGTCTGCAAGAAAATCAAGATTAAGTTTCTCCTTAGTGGTGCTAAGTAAGAATGCTCTTGATATATGTGTCGGCGACGGTGTTGTCGCTGCCTTTGACGTGGTGTATATCGGTAGTAAACTGCGAAATAAAGTCTAACTGCCTGTAATCACGCGGATTATACGTGTCTGATTTGGTATGAAGGGCATAGACTAGAGGTTTATGATCAGTGAATACGGTGAAATTCCGACCTTCCAATATATGTCGGAAATGTTTAATTGAGAGATAAAAAGCAAGTAACTCACGCGAAAAGGTGCTATACTTTTTTGGGAGTTGAGTTTAACTGAGAAAAAGGAAATTGGTGTGGTTTCTTTTTCCGTGTGCTGGTGTAGAACAGCTCCAATTGCCTCTGATGAGACATCAGTAGTGAGCGAAAGATGTGCTCTATTGTCGTCACGTAGATAACTTAGTTTGGCAAAATTCGCTAGTGCATTCCTAGAATTGATGAAAGCAGCAAGAGCTTCGTCCGATAGTGTGATCTTCGCGTTTCTCTTCCCCTGGCCACGAAGTAAGTTGGTAAGAGGTGCCAGAATGTGAGAACAGTTCGGAATGAACTGGCGATAGTAATTTATTAAGCCGAGATAACGTCGAAGTTGCCGGAGTGTCGTAGGTTGAGGAAACTCTCGTATAGCAGCAACCTTCTCCGGGACAGGTGTAAGGCCAGAAACGTCAATTTCGTATCTGATGAAATTCAGTCTAGGTACAGCAAACACACATTTGTCCGGGTTGATTTTTAAACCGAAATGTTTCAAACGTTGGAAAACTTGAGTGACGTGACGCATGTGGTCATTCATGTTAGCGCTTTCTACAAGGAGGTCGTCAATGTACGCGAACGAGTGCGATAAACCACGGAGTGCTTCGTCGATTAGACGTTGGAATGACTGTACAGCGTTTCGAGGGCCAAAAGGCATTCGAAGAAATTCGTATAGACCGAAAGGGGTTGTGCTGGCTGGTTTGTGCATGTCTTCAGTGGCCACCGGAATTTGATAAAAAGATTTTCATAGGTCTATTTATGTGAAAATTTTAGCTCCTTGCAAAGAAATTGCGAAATCGACTAAGTTGGGCACAGAATATTTTATCAGGAATTGTCTGCGTATTAAGGTGTCTATAGCCTCCGCAGGGCCTCCACGCCCCCTCTTGCGCCTTAGGGACCATGTGGAGTGGAAATGCGAAAGGGCTTGATGAAGGGCGAATTATGCCCAAGTCCAACATGTGCTGAAATTCAGCACGTGCTAGCTTGTATTTTTCTGGTCCGAGTCTACGCGGTTTTGAAAAAAAACTGGCGGGCCAGATTCATGAATCTTATGAACGGTTTGATGTTTTACCGTTTCAATATACGTAAAAGGTTGGATATATGAGGGAAACTTATCCAGTACGTCTTGGAGTGGATTAGTTTCTGGTAGAGCGACACATAATTTGGTTAAAGTAAGGGTGGACGTTATCCCTGCATTAGTAAGTTTAGTTGTCTGGTCTATAAGTAAGTGGTTCGACATATCCATGGCTAGCTTCTAATGTGCTAGGAAATCTACGCCGGGTATGGGAAATTTAACTTCCGCTACAGTAAAAAACCATTGGAACATTCTCTTTAATCCAATGTTTCGAGTCATAGACACTTGACCAAAGGTTTATATTTGGAAACCATTCGCTGCGCGTAAAGTGTATGAAGATCTTTCGGTAGGAAAATCTGGTCTGGGTGGAATTACGCTGACTTAGGCGCCTGTGTCGACCAGAAATAATTCGTCAGAATTTCTGTCTCGGACGTAAAAAAAACGTTTGGCTTTCTCTCCACCAACAACAGACGCCGTCTTCATGTGCTGTTGGGACTGCCGTTTCCCGCTTTCTGGTTAGGTGTAGATACTAACTGGGGTTTAAAATTGCATGTCTTGGTACAATGCCTAGCGGTCTGACCGAATTTACGGTGATACCAGCAAATTGTAGTTGTCCTCCCGTGTGAGTTAGATCTGGAACGTCGGCGTGAATCCTCCCGTGTGAGTTAGATCTGGAACGTCGGCGTGACTTGTAGAAGTTGTGAGCGAGGGTCGAACCTTCTCCCCTAGAACTGAGGCTCTATAGAGTGAGATGAGCATAACCCCATCGAATTAGACTCTCATAAAGCAAGTAGTGGTGACGAGATACCAGCCTTAGTACTAACTATGTACTCCTGAACTAGCTCCAGTTCTCTCCAAACTATATAACTATTGCCTCACTGATTCTTGCTTTCCATCCGTTTGGAAGTCCTCATCTGTTGTCCCTGTTTTCAAGAACTCTAGAGACTGTTCGACCCATCTAGCTACCGTCCTATCAGTCTCTTATCATTCTTTGGCAAAGTCTTCGAGGCTTTAATCAATGCCGGAGTGGTTAAGCACCTTACATCCCATGGCCTACTCTCTGGTAAACAATATGATTTCTGCTTTGCCCGGTCTACCAAGCTCTTGATAATAACTGCGAAGCTCGAGCTGTGGCTCTGAATATCTCTAACGCATTTGATAGGGTTTGGCATGCTGGCCTTCTTCGTAAGTTTCAGGGATATGGAATTACAAGACGATTTAATAAAATCATTCTTGTCAAACCGTGAAATGAAAGTCGTCCTAAACAGGTTCTCCTCCAGTTCCTTTCATACGAACGCTGGTGTTCCTCAAGGATCTATCTTGGGTTCTACACTGTTTTTAATCTTCATCAACGATCTTCTGATGTAATCAGTTCTCAAGTAGGCATCTACGAAGACGACACTACCATTTACTCCTATCTCAATAGTAAATCCGGCATTGTTGACAAAGTTAATCTGGCTGTTGACCTCGAAAAGGATCCCCAATCTGTGGTTGACTGGGGCAGGAAATGGCTTGTAAACTTTAATGCCTCCAAAACGAAACTGCTCTCATTTACCGACCATAGTGAAACCACCCTGCCTTCTATCAGCATGGCGGATGCTCAACTTCACGAGAGCGTCTCTGCGCCATCTTGGTCTCACGTTTTCTACTGACCCGAGGTGGAACAACTATATTGACTCAATAGCCACATCAACCGCAAGGTTCCATCCTTCAAATGTACAAATCTACCATTCGTCCTTACATTGAATACTGTTGCCATATATGGTCTGGTGTCCCCGCTGTTCATCTCGATATTTTCAACAAAATCCAAAGACAAATATGCAATGGAATCGGTCCTGACCTGGCATTTCCACTCCAGTCACCTTCTCACAGACTTGATGTGGCTTCCCTTTGTCTTTTCTACATATATTTTCATGGCATTTGCTCTGACGAGCTACTTTCACTGGTACCCCAACTCCATGAATTTAAGCGTGCTACTAGGTTGGCATTTCGGTCCCAGCCTTTTAGTGTCGAAACATTTAAATGTAACCGCCTCTTCTACTCCAACAGCTTCTTCTCTCGAACTTCTCGACATTGGAAGTCCCTTCCTCTTACTTGCTTCCCTGATAGCTATAATCTTCAAATATTTAAATGCAATGTCAATCGATATCTTCTGATACCTTGATCCCGATCCTCGCTCTTCTCTTTATCCTCACCCCCCCTCTTTACTCTTAATTCACTCTCTATAACCCCTTGCCGGCTAGTGGCACTCCCAACTTACTTGGGGTGAAATACTTAAAAAATGTCTGGTTTATATACAAGATCCACTGGAAGCCTATATTCACTGTGTGCTACTCAGGCGCTAAGTAAAGTTGTGCATGTAGTTCATTTTCAATAATGTAGATCACAGATTTTAGAAGAATCATGCACGTAGATCACATACTTAAGTAGCACCAAATAATTTTTACGTTTCTTTATTGTTTTCTGAAAATTTTGCATCACATTTTCAATATGTTCCCAGTCGATATTAAATCATTTTAAGTCGATATTCAATCATTTTTATCTAATGATGACACCTTCGTGGATTTAGCTTTATAAAAATGTTAAAATTAAGAAGAGGCAAAATTCACTCGTATGGATTAGACACAGATAAACAGGTGGGATAACTAAGCTGGAAAAATACTTCCATAAAATTTACAAATAAAAAAGAAACATTCAATGTAAAGTTCATTCGTTAATGAATGTTGAAATTGAATTATTCTCTGATTTTTGGTAAATTTAAAAAAAAATAAGAAAGAACTCATGTGTCAAAAGGGCGCATGATTTTGGAGTTACTTAGTCAATGAATTGTTATTAATGTTATTACTGGAAAACAAAAATTCACAAAATACCTTTGGATTTCGACACCTAAACCGACCATCTTATTCACGTAAAGATGGCGTCTGATAATTACAAATAAATGAATAAAAATTACATAAATAAAGAAAATAAATAAAGATCTTAGGACATAGTTATGGCGTCGAACAGAGTAGAGGCGAATGAG
The DNA here is from genome assembly GCA_903632075.3 of Acanthosepion pharaonis. Lineage (NCBI taxonomy): Eukaryota > Metazoa > Mollusca > Cephalopoda > Sepiida > Sepiidae > Acanthosepion > Acanthosepion pharaonis. The sequence continues at coordinate 2,285,548 of CAHIKZ030003228.1, forward strand.
AAATTAAAGAAATACCAGGACCTTGCCGGTGCTTTTTGACATGGAATATAAATGTTAGAATCGGGCCCATAAAACTATTGCACTGTGAATTTTACCCAAAACACTGGCATTGACAATAAATGAATTGTATATCCGGGTGAGGGTTGAGACTGTATAGAAAACCAGACTTTCTGGATCTGAAAGGATCTATGGAATGGTGCAGGAAATTTGAGAAACTTGTCGACATTTAGTCCGCAGGAATTACCCCCCCCCATCCTCAACCTCCCAAAAATATCTGGTGGAAACGTACAAATGCATGAAATATTAAAAATAATATTAGCAATAACAATAATAAAAGCTCAATTCTTTCAACAACACTTGCTTTAATTCCTCACCCCTGACTATCGAACCACTATCATATTAATCATATAAAATCTTACTTATTATAAAACGCAGATTGTGTGTGCGTGTGTGTGTGTGTGTGTGTACGTTCATATATTGGATCGGATTTCCTACATTTTTCAACCGATTTCAACAAAACTTCACAGGACTACGTAAAATTACTTTGCAGTGGTTCTGACAGCGCCAAAAATTGGAAAAATACAATTGTTTTTGCACGAAATCAATTTGAAAACACGATAAACACGATTCTGTCGCCAGAACGAAAGGGGGACAACTCATATCGAGTTATACTTATTATAAAACCCAGGTTGTGTGTGTGTGTGTGTGTGTGTGTGTGTGTGTGTGTGTGTGTGTGTGTGTGTGTGTGTGTGTGTGTGTGTTCGTTTATATATGGGATCGGATTTCCTACATTTTTCAACCGATTTCAACAAAACTTCACTTTTTTTGGGCAGGTAGTGTTTCGTATTGTCTTGCACACTTTTTCTTTATTTTTACATTCAGAAATGCTTTAAAAATTCCACTTACAAGACAATTGTTTATAATAAAATTCTATTCAATCGGTAGACTCATAACGATTGAAAACAATGTTTTGAGTTTGGGTTTGACCAATTCGTAAAAAAAAAAAAATAATAATAATTAAGACATGCGTGTCCGTCAACCTTAAGCAATAATCTTTGTCAATTTTATTTTTCAGTCTTTATGATGGTCGATACTTGATCTATCTCTTACTGTTACTTCCCCGGGCAACGCCGGGCTCTACTGCTAGTTTTTAATATGAGAACGTATTGAGCAAAAAGTGATTTATACAGAACCCTGCAAAAGTAGGTTAACAGTAAGTTGATAGGTTATTAAAGTCTGTATAATCAATACAATACGTTTTGTGCTCACGTTTTGTATTATATCATTGTATACCTACTTTTGCATACCTCTGTATAAATCAATGAATCATAGATACCATTGACCATCTAAATAATATAAAGGAAACGGATTAATTAGATGGTTCATGAGCCTTTGTTTTAGTTGAGAATCTTTGTTTCTTTGAATCAGAATAAATTGTTTCAAAACTTTTGTTTTCTTGTATCTCAATATTAAGACTTAAATTACCAGCAATACATTTCTTTAAAAAATTACCAGCAATATATTTCTTTAAAAAATTGCTAGCAATATATTTCTTTAAAAAAACTTACTATCAATACATTTCTTAAAAAAATTACCAGCAATACAACTCTTAAAAAAATTACCAGCAATACATTTCTTAAAAAAAATTACCAGCAATATATTTCTTTAAAAAATTAACAGCAGAACATTTCTTTAAAAAATTACCAGCAATATATTTCTTAAAAAAAATTAACAGCAATACATTTCTTACAAAAATTACCAGCAATACATTTCTTTAAAAAAGTTACCAGTCATACATTTCTTAAAAAAAAAAAATTACCAGCGATACATTTCTTTAAAAAAAAAATACCAGCAATACTTTTCTTAAAAAAATTACCAGCAATGCATTTCTTTTTTTAAAAAGTACCGGCAATACATTTCTTAAAAAAATACCAGTAATACATTTCTTCAAAAAAAATTACCAGCAATATATTTCTTAAAAAAATTTACCAGCAATACATTTTGAAACAAATATAACCAGCAATAAAATCTTGTAGGCATTAAATAACCTATTCAGGTTGATATGCTGTAAACCAAATCAAACTAAACCAAAGGAACATTGAAATAAAGTAAATTCATATTTGTGTGTGTATTTTTTTTAAAACTCTATGGTTTTATTTCATAACATTTAAATTTTTTTTCTAAGTGTACCGTAATATTTTCATTTTCTCCTCGGTGTGCCGTTGCTTAGAAAGGTTGCGAAACACGGATCTTAATCCATAAACAGTTTTGACCATTTCATAGGTTTCTGATAAGGTTTTGTGATAAGCTGGGCAAAATGACGCCTCGGAAACCTATGAAGATATTCAAGCCGATCGGAAATCATCGTTGGTTCGGATGGCACGAAGTTACAAGACATCGTGACCGAGAGCTTGAGTTGCTGATCACACCAGATTATACGTTCTCTTCGAGAAACTGTAAGTAAGATTCGCTCAGCTTATTTGTGGCATGAGCTATAGAGGTGGGCTATTGAACAAATACAAATGTATACCTGAATAAGCACCTTCAACAGAAACTGGCTAGTCGTCTAAGCGAACGGGTATATTCGGAAACGACGGGCCATTATTATTATTATTACTTCCTTCGATTTCTGTTGTATAGACATTTTCTTCCGAGTCCCAACCAGAAACCTAAGGTCATATATGGCTATTTGACATTTTTCCACTGTCCATTTTTGTAAAAAAAAACAAAAAAAAACAAAAAAACAAAAACAAAACAAAGATCACACACATTTTACATAGATAAAGCTCTTTGTAACGTGTGAGCTGTACTTGTGAGTACAATATTTTGTATTTCTTTAAGGCGTAGGCTACCAGGAATCCTTAAAATGAGTCTATTGGAACCTTTTTTCAATCAATCTGAGGGCTCCAACTACAACTGGAATTATTGATATCCTCATGTGTCACAGTTTTTGGATTTTTATTTCAGATCTTTGTATGTTAATAGTTTTTTGAAGATCTTGAGAGATACATTATAATCCAGTGCAGATTGCTTCGTCCACCGCAAGGAAAGTTGGCTCTCTGTGCCGCGCCAGGAAATTTTTCTCCCCGGAATCGATACTTCCAATATACAAATCAACCATTCGCCCTTGCATGGAGTATTGCTGCCATATATGGTCTGGTGCACCTTCTGTTTACCTCGGAGTTCTTGACAAGATTCAGAGACGGATATGTAATATAATTGGCCCTGATCTGGCATCTCGTCTACAGTCACTCTCTCTGTCTTTTCTACAAATACTTTCATGGTAATTGCTCCGATGAGCTGCTTTCACTGGTTTCCAGACTCCATGAATTCAAGCGCCCTACGAGGCTGGCATCCCGCTCTCACCCTTTCACTGTAGAAACTTTTAAATGTAGCCGTCTCTTCTACACCAATAGCTTCATACCTCGTACCTCTCGCCTGTGGAACACCCTTTCCTATTACTGTTTTCCTGAGAGCTATAATCTCCAACTATTCAAATGTAATGTCAATCAACATCTCCAGTTACCTTGATCTACCCACTATCCCTCTCCTCATCCTTTCTTCTATCACTCTTATCTGCTCTTGCTCCAAATCTTCCGCAACCCCCTGCATCCTAGTGGCTTCACGCCTTGCTCGGGGCGTAATGCTTAAAAAAAAAAAAAAAAAAAAAAGATATTGGTCCACTCTACCATGCATAGTTTTATATTCAATTAGTGTTAACTCTGTGCAACCTGATATAAGAGGGTCAATTGTTTCTGAATATTTATCACAGAATCTGCATTTGGGATTAACACAATTTTCCGGTATGTTTGCTTTGTAGCATCATCATCATCATCATCATCTTTCGATTTCTGTTATGGTCACACTACCAAGTCTGCGGGAAAACCTAAGGCAGGTAGTGGTGTGTTTTTATGGCTACATTTAATCATTTGTTTTTCTAACTTCCATAACATCACTAGCATTATATGAACAAAGTTCTTAGTGTGTGCGTTGTAATTATCAAGATATTTTTTTTTATTTCTCTTAAGCTGGGATTTCCAGGGATTTTTTAAATGCGTTGTTGTGTTCCTTTTTTATCATTCCGAGCGCACCTACTATAACTGGTACTATTCTTGTTTTCAATTTCCCCATATTTTTCTATTTCGACTTCCAGGTCTTTATGCGTCGATAGTTTTTCAAATTCCTTGGCTGCTACGTTAAAATACGCTGGGCAAGTCAAATCAATTAGTAGGCAAGATTTTTCTTTCGGTTTTTGACAATTATATCCGGCTTATTCGTTTCAATCTTCCTCTCTGTAAAGATGGTGCAATCCTATAGAACTGGGATGTCTCCTGTTTCTGTAACCAGTGCTGGGTGATGTTCATACCAGTGTTTATTAACATCTTTTCTAAAGTGATTGCACATTTTCCAGTGTAAGTATTTCTCTCATTTTATCGTGAAGATTTTTATATTCATTTGGCGCAAGTAGAGAACATCCTGAGATTAGATGGTTTATGGTTTCTTGATATTTGTCACAAAACCTGCATTTTGGATCCACATTATTATGTATGATATCCGCCTGAAAGTTTCTAGTGAAAAGATTCAGGTCTTGTGCTGCAAGAATAAATCCTTCCGTTTCAGCCTTTAATCCAAATGCTCATAACCATTAATGAGTGTTAACTTTATCAACATCGGTTTTATTAGCCTCGTTCTGGATTTTCGCCATGCAGAGGTTTGTCTTACCAGCGTTGTTTCATCTGTTCAAGAGTTTCATCATTGGCTTTCTTTTTCATAATTTTTGCTGTAACAGTTGCTTCTTGGGTTCTGTTTTGTTTTTCTACAGAATCTACTAAATGTAAATCTCATTTATATTTATAATTGTTATGGGGCCCTCCCTTTTTTCATATAAGTGGACTCGACCAAAGTTTTACTTGGGCTGATGCCGTTAAATACCCAGAGTCAATGTGAGTAGAGATAGTAAGAAGACGGAGATTGTGATTGAGTTGGAGGTAGAGTAATAATGTGAGGTAACCGCTTGTAGAAGTCAGTGACAAGCACGTAGATTGTAAGGAAGTCCTACTTCGAGACTGTATATATCTATATGTTATTGCTACTAACCGCGTTCCTGGATTTACTAACAGTATTGCCCTTTGTATTATTGTGTAAATACATTTAATTTCTTATCTTTAATTCTTGCGTTTGTCATTCATTGGAGACCGAATTTCATCTCGGAATCCACAACAATAATCTTCTTTCATGATTAAATATTTTTTTCTTTCTGTTTTTTTGTTATTTGACTTGTTGGCCATGTTCACCATAGTCTATGAATATAGAATACAGCACAGTACGTAATCTGTTCAATGAAACAACGTTAAAGATTAATACTCTCGAGTCAGATATTTTACTGAATCTGACTATATCGCCAATACCACCAGCAGCTGTTCCGTAATTCTTCAGTCGATATTTAGCCACCCCCACGAGGGTTACATGTGGCACAAGGCCGGGATTAACGTTGGATCTCCGAGCCCGTAGGCTCGGCCAAAAATATCCCCTATTCGAACGCGTATAAACGGGTTCAAGGGCAGTCAACCTTCCCAAACAAAACTCTGCCCTTCGGCGGACCCTCGTCCGGGTTATCAAAGGCTGGCAGTGCATATTCGGGAAAAACATGGCCGCCTTTATACACGTCGCATTGAATATTTTGAGTCTTCTGATTGGTTAACCCTTCTATTGGTGAACTATAAAATTAGTCAGCTCATTTTGGCTGGCTCACTAGTACACCAGGGTACCCAAAAGTTCCAACATGACTGATTGTATAATCCAGTTCTTTGTCGTTTCCATATATGTTAGTAAGCCAATAGTTATTGTCTTGTATGGCAATTTTAGCTGAATACATCTTCCACCTTTACAGGGTATGTATAGACGGTCTGCATCAGTCATTGGATACTCTATTTATATGATTAACTTGTTGTTTTCCATATCGACATACTTTGTTTGACTAAATTGATGACAACGGGTGATACCTTGTCTATATTTAAAAACTTTAAGATCCAGGAATGGGGTACACTATTGAATGCCTTACGGTAATCTATCCAGGCAGTACTGAGATTTTTCTTTGTATTGAAGCAGTTTTCTAAGATCATCTTATTAATTAGTAATTGGCCATTACATCCGTAAGAGCCACGTTTGCACCCTTTTTTTCAAGAGGTAGTATGTCATTTTATTCTAAGAAGGAATATATCTGTTTTGTCAAAATAGATGTCAACAGTTTGTAAATAGTGGGAACACATGTAATTGGTCTATAGTTTTTTTGAACATTTGTATCACTATTTATGAGTAGAAGGAATATAATTCCGTTGGTTACCCATGGCGAAATATTAGTAAGATCACTGACCATTTCTTGAAGTCCTTTGGCTAGATTTTTGCGTTCTGTATTTAGATAATAGACCCAAAAGTTAGGAATTTTATCCATTCTAGTTGTGTACTTTTTTCATTGCACATTCAACATCCTCTTTTGTAATTCCCTCCCATGTTTGTTCTGGTTTATTTTTCATGCGTTTTACGTCTTGCATAATCCAATCTGCTTCTTTGTTCTATCCTTAGGGCAAGTCCATATTTTTTCCCAGAATTGTATAACCTCTTCCATTTTTTTGTTTCACTTCAATTTTTTGTTTGCTTATTTCTCTGTAAAATTTCGGTTTGAAAGATTTTGTTCTGTCTATAAAATCTCGATCTTTTTCAGAGCGTCTGATTCTTTGAGCCTTCAGCTATATTGTATGCTTTATTTATCTTTGACTAATAGGACTTTATTTTCATTCCTAATTTTGTATTTTCTTTTTCCTTTTCTCTCTTTTCTATTCGTTACATTTGTTCCATTTGCCAGTTCATCGATTGCTGATAATTCACTTTTAAGTTGTTCAGTTTCTTTGTCTATTTTTATTTTCCAAGGTCGATCTTCATGTCTGGGAGAATGCCTTTTTTTACTTTGATGGTTAATTTTTTACTTGCTGCTATTGTTGATGGATATATTGCTTCATTAAGACTTATAAAGACAGTAGAGTTTAATAGTTTTGAGGTTTGTTTTAATTTTGGGAATTGTTCACGGTTCCTCATTTCCTGATTTTGTGTATGACTTATATGTCTTATGATTTCTTCCTTGGCTTGTTCTATACTATTCTTGTTTTTCTTAAATAATTCGGTTCAATGTGTTTTGCACTCCTTTTATTTCAGGTTTGTAAACGACTAAGATCCGGCCTTTCAACTCTTCGAAACTTTCAACATTATCTTCACAGTGATTGGTGTTTATCTCAGTTTCTTCATTATGATTTGTGGTTTATGTGATGTTAGTACTTTTTATAGCCATTTCTGGTTCCCTTTCATGTTCTGGGGATTTACCTATTCTGGTGGCAGTTCTTTTTATTTCTTTAATTTCAGCATCTGTCAATCGGTTTTTTCTTATGATGTACCTTCTTATATTCGCTAGTTTATTTTCGTCAATGTACTTTCTAATTGTTTGCCCAAACTTTTCTCACTAAATGTCATATATTTGGAGAGATTTGATCAATGCAGTCATAATGAGTTTGTACTCCTCACGAGACCATTTTACCATTTCTTTCTTTAAATAAATGGTTGCGGATCTAGTTGAATATTTCACAGTGCCATCATTGGGATTATCCCGGTTGGGGGACCTGAAGATGAATTATTTGTGTAGGAGTTTTTGTTCCTATGGCAGATTTTTTTGACCTCAGGTAGGGTTCCCTACTGAGGGACGGGTTCGTTGTTTATCCACAGGAAGAGACAAACTGGAATTTTTGGTTTGACTTTTAATTCTCATATTGTACCCACGAGAGACGCAAAGGTCCAAAAGTTCACCCAAAGTCGCCTGGCACATTGGGTAACGCAACGATCTTTTACAGACAGGGTTCTGAAGTCTGTGGGGGATTGTTCACGACCTCATAACGCAGAAGCCATTCACTCCTCGGTACGATTAACACCTTGAGTTGTGGGTTGTTGATCTGAGGTTTATTTACTTCTCTTTAAAAAAATGGCCATACTAAGTTTTTTCAACTTAGTATAAGTCGCAATGACTACTACCAGATGAAATGTTAGGTGGACATACACTGGGTGTGTATCACGAGAAAAAATATTATTATTATTATTATTATTATTATTATTATTATTAGAGAGAGAGAGAGAGAGAGAGAGAGTGATAATGGTGAAAGAGAGAGGTGAACCGAAATAGATAGATAGATAGATAGATAGATAGATAGATAGATAGATAGATAGATAAACAAACAAAAAAAAAAGAAAGAAAAGCAACACTTTAAGCGGACTATTGCAACAGAAAAGGTTAAAAGTGTAATCGTTATTTCATTCTCTGTTCAACCCGATAAACAAATATACTTTGATCACCAGTTTCTTGACTTCCCCTAACATTTGAGTCAATATTAATTGCAAGTTATTTATTCTAATCTGGCGATAAAATTATCGTAACAATGAGAATAAACATTGTTAGCATTTGCCACATTTACAGGATAAGCGACGTTTGAGTTGGCGCTGTGAAATTCCGAATGGCGACAGAGATAACGAGACGCGACGGCTTTTGACAAACACTGCCGCCAAGATAAACGTTATATCTATATTTCTTTTTCTTTCCTTTTAACTTTTTTTTTTTCGCTCTAGATTTTCTTTATTTTTATTTCATTATTAATTGGCGTGGGTAGTTGAAGTGGGGGGGGGGTGAAGGTCATATAAGAAGACAGGTTTAGACTTGTTTTGTAACGGGAAAAAAAGAAAGAAAAATCTAAACAAAATAAAATATTAGTAAAAAAGAAAACAGATGAAGAATTTGAAGAAAAGAATAACTGAATGAAAGAAAATATTGAAAAAAGAAGTGAGAAAAAATAATCTGAAGAAAGAAAGAAAGAAAGAAAGAAAGAAAGAAAGAAAGAAAGAAAGAAAGAAAGAAAGGGTAAATCTAAACAAAAAATATTAGAAGAAAGAAAGAAAGAAAGAAAGAAAGAAAGAAAGAAAGAAAGAAAGGGTAAATCTAAACAAAAAATATTAGAAGAAAGACAGAAAGAAAGAAAGACTGGATGAAAGAAACTATTCTAAAAAAGAAGAGAAATAATCTGAAGAAAGAAAGAATTTGAATAACAGAAAAAAGAATAAAAATATTAAGTGACTAAAGAAGAAAATTTGAAAAAAGGAAATTAAAAATCCCCCCAAAACTGAGAAATTCTGGGACAAATAAATCTCACCCAAAAGAAACTTCAATAACCTGGTATTGGTTTGGATGTGCGTGTAACCCACATGGATACGACCAAAATTTTCTTTAACCAAAACAGGGAGAGGCTGGTGTCTGAATCAGTTAATCAAAGTAAAGCAAAGTGCAAGGGAATGGAAAACGGATTAGAAGAGAAAGCTACAAGGGTTTTAAAGGAAGATGATGTATGTCAAACACTTGTGCAGGAAGTAAAGAGAAATCTTTACGAATGTTATGATCGACTTGTAAATTAACTGGAAGCAACCTTTGACTCCACGTTTCATCTGCAAACTATCTTTGCTGGATTATCATCACAAGCAATCCTGGAAGATACTGAAGGCGAGATAAAGTAGCGAATACGGTGCTGACTTAGACGTATTTAAGCTGCATTTAGAAGTTCTCCGACTTCGGGATTTTTTAGCGGCAGCTTCCAAAGTGGAACGTGACATGACCATGATGACCAAATTATCGACTATCGAATGGCTGAGATGGATATTTCTCGATGGCAAGTTCAAGAAACAATGCCAAATCTTGTGATTGCTCTACGTCTATTTTTGACGCTCACAATTTCTGTTGCTACTGCAAAGAGAAGCTTCTCAAATCTGAAGCTCATTAAAAGTCACTTGAGATCGAATATGTCACCAGATCGCTTATCCAATTTGTCCCTCGTTTTAATTGGACATGAAACTGTGGAGAAGATAGACTTTAACCAAGTTATGTTGGAATTTAATTTGAGAACAACAATTTCACAAGTTCACATTCTCGCTATTTTTTCTATCCTCACTCCAACCGCTTTTTAATTTCAAAACCGGCTCCCAAGGCCTTCATTCTTATCAGAGATAAGAATATATTTTCTGAATAAGGAGAGAGCTGGAAAATATAAAAAGGAATTCCACCACCATTATTCTTTCCATGGTGCCATAAAGTCCCAGGGCCCTGATTCTTATCAGAGATAAGAATGTGTTTTCTGACCAATAGAGGGGCCAGGAAATTTGTACAACGATTTTGGAGGGAAATGTCCGCGATCCATCGGAGCCTACCAAAATTTCATAAATTTAGAGAATCTTGCCTATTTCGACACTGAGATTTCTGCCCACCGTCTGTAAGGTCGACATTAGGAAGCTCCAGTACCTCTTTCACCAAAGAAGACCTACTAAAAAGGGCTGTCAAAAACGAACGTCGGTCCACTATTCAAGACCAATCCAAAAAGCTGCATCCTTTCACCACTCCTTCTGACAAGCCCACTGGACTTCTGTCGTTGACCAAAAAAAAAAAAAACTCACTCAGCTGCAAGATTCCTTCATCTGCGAACAAATTTCCAACTCTGCAAGAACTGTGAGCGTTTCTATCTGAACCTTAACAATAACATCTAATCGCTTAAAGAACGCTTTAGGCGCTCAGAGAAATATTTTGAGCAAGCCTTTTTTTAAGTTAAGAACATTTTCTCTTTTCCCTTTCTTTCTCTACTAATCGTCCTTTCATCCCTTTACCTTTTTTTTTTTTTCTGTATTGTAAATAAACACTTTCTTCTTTTGTTGTTACTCACCGAACAGGAGTTTATTCTTTATTCGTACGCGCCTATAAGAGAGAGTTTGTCCGCTCTAATCTTGATGTTTTACTTGCGTTTTTCCGCAAATTTTTAAACCTCAACCCTATTTTTAAACTCAACTCTTTGATGCGGGAAAGCCGGGACAAATTTCCTAGCAATAACTTTGCTTCTACAAAAGCTCGAAAAGTTAGAATATGAAAACGTTTGTTCGGCTAATTTTTGCATTTGTTGTTTTTCTTTTACTAATCAACACTTTTCCTCCAAAAAAGGAGGCGCCATTATGAATACAGGCCCCGGGCGGCATTTTGCTTCGGTACGCCCCTGGAACAACCAAAGAGAAAGTTAGACTAATTTCATAGGTGAGGTTTTTGGGAGACATGTGTTGGAAAGTGAAAAAAAGAGTTCAGTAGTCAGTGGACTAGGGAAACTAAGATTCCTCGGTGGTTGGGGAGGCGTAATTACCACGTGGTTCTACATGGACCAAAAAGGAGAAAGCGGCCCAGCAAGGAAAATGTTCGCCTTAATCAGCGCCGTCTAAGAGCGTTTGATTGAGTCAAGTGGAGGTAATCATATTTCCGGTTCCTTTGCTCTTAGCATCATGGGAAAATTTCTTTTTTATTGTTCATTATTTTTATTTTGTTTATCGATTTTATTCCGTTTTCTCACAGAATTTTTTCTAAAGTTGTTTTTAAAGTTTTTGACTTTTAGTCAATCATTTCTTGAGAAAAAATCGTCTGCTATAGAATAGGATAGTTCACTTATCTAACGAAATTAATTATTCATCTATCCAGGAAATGACGTCACAAAAATAAAGGTTGAACAGTAAAACTCTAGGTTTTAGTCACGCATAGTCACGCTTAGAAAACTTTAAACTATAAAAGATTCTTTTAAGAGAATAATAAAATGAACATAATATCTCATGATAAAAAAGAATTTTGAAATATTGAGGTTGACATAAGTTTTTGTTTTTTGATGATGTCGCTTGTTTTGTTTTTTTAATACACAAAAATTCTAAATGAGTGACGACAAATGGGTTTGAACCAGTTATCAAAAGTTGTTTTCTTGCTAAATACTGATGAACAATCACGTGATAAATAAGCCCATTGAGAATAGCCAGGTACGATAGGAAGTTTGCAGGTAAAAATGTGAGATGAAAAATAGAGTGGAGAGATTGGAAATAAAAAGACTAAGAGAAAAAAATGGAGCGGGCGGGTGGGGGGAGGAAGAAAGAAGATGGAACGAAAGAAATGCATAGGAAATGAAGAGCAAAGGAAAGATTGAAAGAAGAGAATCCTAAAAACAATTAAAACTATAAACAGCTGAACAAATCTAGATAAAGATTTATGAATAATATGAGACAGATAGATAGATAGATAGATAGATAGATAGATAGATCCAAATGACTATGATAGATAGATAGATAGATAGATATGAATAGACTGAGATAGATAGATAGATAGATAGATAGATAGATCCAAATGACTATGATAGATAGATAGATAGATAGATCCAAATGACTATGATAGATAGATAGATAGATAGATAGATCCAAATGACTATGATAGATAGATAGATAGATAGATAGATATGAATAGACTGAGATAGATATATCCAAATGACTATGATAGATAGATAGATAGATAGATAGATAGATAGATAGATCCAAATGACTATGATAGATAGATAGATAGATAGATAGATATGAATAGACTGAGATAGATAGATAGATAGATAGATAAAAATAAATCCTTGAGTAAAGTAAATTTTCATCATTTTTTTTTTCAATTCCATCCCTGTTCGTACATGCTCTGAGTTTGAAAAGCAAATTAATCATTGAAAGAAAGGGTCTCGTATTTCAATAGTTGGCCCCTAGTTTCTTTTAAGTTCCCATCAGATAAATGAAAGCGATCAGAATTCTCCCGGCTTTTCTCTTTCTCTCCTCTCTCTCTCTCTCTCTCTCTCTCTCTCTCTCTCTCTCTCTCTCTCTCTATATATATATATATATATATATATATATATATATATATATATATATATATATATAAATCCCATCAAAAACAAGTCCGGTCTGGTCCAGTCGTCACAGCCTGCTTCTCTTCTACCTCGCTTTTTAACCTTTCACCACCATTCAAGTCGATCTACAATGATGCCCCCCCACTGCCACTTTGATAAAAGCTTTTATTAAAAGCCTTTATAGCGTGACACGTTTATAACAGCCTTCGCAGGGTTCGACAAGTTGTGATAAGACAGCCCGTTTCATAGACAATTATCTGAACTCGACTCAAGGTGAACTGCCACAAATACTCTGATTTAGTCTTTAATGATAGATTTAAATGCACCAAGTTAAGACACCGAAGAGAGATGTTTATGAAGTATATTATGGCACAACGTCATGAGTCACCATTTAATAAATAAATAAATTACCTGGAATTTATTTACATTTTTTTTTATCTTTTAAATTAATTTTGAAATTGATTAACAATATTATAATTGTTTATCAACCTTTTCATGTTGTTTAAAGCCAAAAAAAATTTTAGACTGGAAGAAAATTTTGAATATAATAACGATTTTTACTAATTAACCCATAGCTGGGGGAGAAGATGTGGATTCATTCATTTCTCAATCATATTTACGTGCAAGTGAAAGTAACGAACGCGACTGAAAATGGAACTTGGTTCTTCAATTTCCAATTTCGATCCGTTATGCATTACATAACAGTTACATCCAATCTAACGGCACTTGGTATTACGAAGCGGTCACCCATTTAGGTACTGACCAGGTTCGACGTTGCTTAACTTTGGTGATCGTACGGGAACCCGTGTTTCAACGTGATATGGCCCTAAACAGATTATTTAACAAGTTCCAATAAATGAAGATGTGTACGATAAACAGTGTGCCCAGACATTTAGTGAGTGTTATTATTCACAGGTTAGAGAGAACTGCAAGCGCATTGACTTCATTTGTTTATGAGTCTTTCGATCTCTAGCCGTTTCGCCTCTTTAATGTTAATCACGGTTTAGATTTGTGCAGACGTGCTGTATTTTCAAGTTGACTGACTACAACCTGTTGAAAAGACCCATATTGACCTTTTTCAGGAGATACAAACTCGATTTTTAAAATTTTTTATCAAACCAACAACGATTGGTTGAAAATTCTCTAAACCTGTTTTGTACTACACCTGCAAATGTTAAATCATTGCATAAGTTAGAAGCGCGAAAGATTGCTCCCATCTTTGTTGTTCTTATCACGTTTCGACCGTTTGCCTTTCCGGTCATCATCAAGTGCTTGTCGATCCGAGTTTCCTTCAAAGAATTTATAACTGAACCGTTTCTGTATGTTTTTTTTCTCGAAATTTGGAACAAAATCTTCTTTAAAGCTACCTTTCGACTTTTAACAAATAGATACATACTTCTATTATCTCCGCCTAAAACTCTGAACTTTTATTTACTAGTGATTTACATTTTTTTCCTCAATCGGAATGGATAGATTTTCCTCTCATCCTATTCACACTGCTTCCCTATACGCACTGCTTCCTGGTTTTTTGAACAGGAGTAGAGGTTTATCACTTGTTTCCTGTTTAGGATTGGGCTTCCGCTTCCTCCTAGAGTCTACTACAACTCTATACTTCTAACGTCTCCGCCTAAAACTCTGAACGTTTATTTATTTTTAAGCATTACTCTCCGAGCAAGGCGTGAAGCCACTAAGATGCAGGGGGTTGCAGAAGATTAGGAGCAAGAGCAGATAGAAGTGTTAGAAGAAAGGATGAGGAGAAGGGTAGTGGATAGATCAAGGTAACTGGAGATGTAGAATTAACATTACATTTGAATAATTGGAGATTATAGCTCTCAGGAAAACAGTAATTGGGAAGGGTGTTTCACAGGCGAGAGGTGCGAGGTATGAAGCTATTGGAGTAGAAGAGACGGCTACATTTAAAAGTTTCTACAGTGTAAGGGTGGGAGCGGGATGCCAGCCACGTAGGGCGCTTGAATTCATGGAGTCTGGAAACCAGTGAAAGCAGCTCATCGGAGCAATTACCATGAAAGTATTTGTAGAAAAGACAGAGAGAGGCGACGGCGCGTCTGTGAGAGAGTGACTGTAGACGAGATGCCAGATCAGGGCCAATTATATTACATATCCGTCTCTGGATCTTGTCAAGAACTCCGAGGTAAACAGAAGGTGCACCAGACCATATATGGCACCAATACTCCATGCAAGGGCGAATGGTTGATTTGTATATTTGAAGTATCGATTCCGGGTAGAAAAATTTCCTGGCGCGGCAGAGAGCCAACTTTCCTTGCAGTGGGCGAAGCAATTGACTCAATGTATTTGTTCCATCTCAGGTCAGCAGTCAACGTGAGACCGAGCAGATGCAGAGAGTTGCTCTCAAGAAGTTGACTATCAGATATTCTAATGGGGGGGGAGGGCAGGGAAGGATCTCTATGGTGATTAATAGAGAGTAGTTTAGTTTTTGAGGCGTTAAAGTTGACCAGCCAATTCATGCCCCAATTAACAATCGATTGGATGTCCATTCCAAGACGCACGGCCAGGTTAGTTTTGTCAGCGACACTAGATTTGTTTTTGAGGCAGGAGTAAATTGTAGTGTCGTCCGCGTAGATGCCAACTTGGGAATACTATTTATTTACAATAGGAGTAGGTAGGTTTGCCTATCGTCTTTTTCAAACTTCTACTCAGTTTTTTTGAACAGGGACAGAGTTTTATTCCTTGTTTCCTGCTTAGGATTGGAATTTCTATTCTAAAATCTTTTCCTTTCTTTTTGTTATATAGAAATAAACTGCCGGCACTTGAGTTGGAACATAGATCGCCAGTGAGCAAATACAGCCGATCCCATTATTGAATTAAGTAGACCACGTGACCATTGAGGAAACGCATATATGGTAGGTATCGTGTGTTTAATTGAACGTTATTTCTCCTCTATCCTCTATTACTATACGAACCGCTGTTCTCTATACTATTCACTATATTATTTCACTATATGGATTACTTTTCGAGCGAGAATTATCGAGCAAGTACTATTAGCGCGTGTGCTATTCGAAGGCGTCTGGCACCAGTATTGTTCAACGGCGTTACTATAGTTTCAATTTGCGATTACAAAGTCTCTACTTAAACGAGAATTACGAAAGTGGCAACGAGTATTCGTTGACATCACAAAAATGTCAAAAGAGTGTTCGTTGACATCACAAAACCTTCATTTCCGGTGGTCCCTTGCGTCTTGGTGACACAATGACCTTGCTTGGGGTGGTGCCTCTTACTATGTAACCTCTTACCTCGAGTGGCTCTTGGGCTTTATACAAGATGAACATCATTCTAAAATCAGCATTGTAAAATGCAATTTCTAGTTAATTTACTCGATACGCTGCAAAGTGAAATTTTGCTTCTTGGAATATTTTCAACCGATACGAAGGGCCGACTGCGTTGATATTTTTAATTTCAGAAAAGATTTTTTTTTAATTCTTTTCTACTCTGTATCACTCCCCTCCCCTTCAGATTGTATCAATCAATAGTTTTCCAACGAACACTTCTCGAAGAAGACATATTCTAGCGATTCCTTAACTAGAAACCCGAAGAGGTTCGGGCACGCCAACAACTCGAATATAGAAAAAGTAATACCAGAGGATGCAACATTATTACCTAAAGTAGTACTTGAAACACAGTTTTATTTATTTTCAATTAAATTTCGTTAGGAACAAAGAAAAGAGTGCTGAACTGTTATGTAATATCAACCCTCTTGTATGGAAGTAAATCCTGGACAATCTCCTCAGATGAAGAGAAAACAGGAGGTAATAGAAATGTAGTTCTACAGAAGGATACTGAGAATTCCATGAACAGAGCGGGTAAGCAACAAGGATGTATTAAAAAAAATGGCAAAAAAAACACTTCAACTCAGAATGAAAAACAGATGACAACCTTCTGCCAATGGATAGCAGTACGTTAAGCGAGTGGGTGCATGGCGTTAAAAGCATTTAATGTTGGACAATTTCCTCGCAGATAAAGAGAAAACTGGAGGCAATATTGTTCTACAGAATGATGCTGAGAAAACTATGGACGGAGGGCATAAGCATCGAAGAAGTCTTAAGGAAAATGGAAATAAAACGGACACTTATACTCAAAATTAAGAGACAGCTGAAATTTCTTTGACACGTCATGAGGAAGGAAGTCTTGGAGAATTTGACACTCAGAAAACATCGTAAGCAAAAGTGACAGGTGAAGACAGCGGCCCACCTACGTGACGTGCTTGTCTGAATGAGGGGCGGTACCGGTGAGCGAAGAGCCACAAGGAATAGGAGGCTGTGGAGAGTCATATCAACTACGTCCGACATATCCAAAAAAGATCGGGAGCGCTAAATATTTTATATTCATTTATAGTTTTTCGTAGACTTTAGCCAAAGACATTAACACTTTGAGCCCTGTGTTTCTGAACAATTTGAACCCTTCTGTCTGATTTCTTGTTTCAAAATTTGCAAATAATTGCTATATAATGTTTCAAGGTAGATATACAATTAGTTACAAGTATTTATCCACCGTTCAGCCGGTGGCTGGGCATTAAGTAATTTCTCTACCACCGGTAAAGCGGTGGTCAGAGCTCAAAGTTTTAAACGCAGTAATTTTTTTTCTTTTCTTTCTTGTTTATTTATACTTGAACTAATATCCTCATCTTTATTGTTATTATTATCACAGTCTTTCGGCGGTTGTATCCAGTAACTTATTTTTTTACAGTAGTTTTTTTTTATTCGTTATCTAAAGGAAATAAAAAAAAAAAATGACAAGTGGATTTTCTTAGTCAGAGGAAAAGATATTGAAAGCGCATGATTCATGTCTTTCATAAATTTGAAGATAGGGTGAAGCAGTTTTGGGATTGTACTAAGAGAAACAACATTTGAAAATAAGAAGACCGTTAATTTTCCTCGATAGGTCAGCTCGGAAATACAAACGTGCCGAGCAACAATCTTGCATGAATTTTAAGGTGACACTTCAAGAACTGAAGTCTTTTTATCAACAAAAGTAGGTGCAAGGTTGCGCTTGTTAATATCTACATCGATATTTATATCTATAGATACATATATATTTATTTGCGTGTGAGCGCGTGTTGATATTTACACAGATACCTATTTATATATATCTATACATTTGAGGTGTTACTTAACAGTAAAACATAGTTTTCATTGTTTTCTGCGAAATAGTCTCTTTGAATATAACAAAGGATTGTAGAAAAGGTCCGTACTATATCCACATTCCTCGTAACTTTTGTTACTATATATATATATATATATATATATATATATATATATATATATATATATATATATATATATATATATATCAAAAGATAGCCCAGGTGTCAATCTCACGATCTTCAGACGACGTGATCGCCTCCTAGATCGTGAGAGCGTGAAATTCGAGTTCCGATTCGGGTTGTCCTTTGATAAGAGTTGTCACTGTGAAGCTTTTTTTTTCTCTGTCTAGGTAATCTAGGCGCCGAGCAATTTACTTCACTGAGTAGGAAGGTTTTTACCTTTAGGTCTTTTTTCTCTTTTCTTTCCTCCGTCGAGAATCTCTCTTGTCTAAGGTGTGAGGCCTTTTGGCAAATCGTCTGTTGATTGCACCAACGTCGTTGGTTTTTCTTTAGTATATATACATATATGTGTGTGTGTTCGTGTGTGTGAGATAGCCGTCGAGTATCACAGTTGCTGACAAGTTTCACCCATGGTATTAGCTCTCTTAAGAGAAAAAATGGCTGTTGGAGCCAATGAATTACGTTTGATGCTTATTGCAGACGCGGCAAACTAGATTGTTGTGTACAGTGCCTGGCATGTTTTGTAAATTTTGATAAGGTTACTTATGGGTTTCTAGCATCAAAATTATAATTAATACTGCATGGTGACTAACAATTTCAGACCTTAAGTGATCATCAGATTATATATATATATATATATATATATATATATATATATATACACAGAGTACGATGAGTAAATTGTCGTCATTTTATTTTTTTTTTATTTTGCCGACTGTACAGTATAGTAAAGTAAGTTGGGTACCGTCTGTGAGAAAATGACTCAATTCATTTTGCCAGAAATTTGGAAACGGCGTGCTATATTACTTGGCATTCAGGCCGGAAGCTCCAATATAAACATACCAGGGTGTTTGGCTGTCGATCTGAAGATATTATACAGGATTCGGAAAGAGTTGGATGAGTCTGATGGTGATTACGAAGGTACGGCAGTTCTGAAAACTCACTCTGATCGTTCTGATATGAAAAGAACTCCCGAATTTGTTGGTGGGGGCCTCAGACACAACACGAAAACCAACATTATGTGCCTTGAGGAGGTAGTGCGCCCCTGGGCCAAGAGGGTAGCTGCTGGAAGACCCTATGTCTGGCTACAGGACTCTTCACCATGTCACATAAGCAGAAGAACCCAGTCACGGCTGTCATACAATATCTGCCACCACATCACCCCTTACATCTGCCCACCCCTTACATCTGGCCCCAGACTGTAACCCCCTTGAATATTATGTGTGAGGCACAATTGAGGGAGAGACCAACAAAACACCTTGTAACAGAAAAGATGAACTGAAGGCAAGGATTATGGCAGCATTCACCAAATTAAACAAGGAGACCGCCCAGAAGAGTTGCAGGAGATTCCGAAGTCGTCTGAAAGTCGTGGTCGATTCTAATGGCGATTTTATTGAATAAATTTAGTCATAAGAATTTCAAGATTTCATTTTTGCGTCATTTTGGTAAATATATGTGTTTTGAAATGTCAGTGTTATTTTCATTTTTGCGTCATTTAGACGACAATTTATCCATCGCACCATATATATATATATATAAATATATATATATATATAATGTGAATGTCACTGTGTGACAATTTTTTTACGGAAAGTAAGGCTCTAGGTACATCAAATTGTGTTTAAATTGGGTGGCGACAAAAGAATTATTGTTGCACATTCAAAAGGTAAGCTTAAATATTATTGCAATACTTAAATGCCGCGATCAATTTTGAGATCTTCTTTAGTTTATTGTTGTCTATCGCATCTACTCCTCCCTACCTGTTGTGATGAAGACCCAATCAAGAACCCTCCACAGGAGCTAGCTTAAAAACCTCTCAATGCAACCACATGTTAGCTCCATACGGATATTGAGCACTTACCACTAAATACCGCAAAGACACACACACACACACACACACACACACACAAACAAATATATATATATATATATATATATATATATATATATATATATATATATATAAGGAAAATTAATGAAAAAGTGACAAAGAAAATTCGTTTGACGCTTTTCGTCATTAAGGCCTTTGTCATTATAAATATATACAGGATGGAGAGTGAACGCTGAAATTTTAACTTTTTGAATTGAATTTTTTTTAATATATGTTTTGATATTTCATTTTAATTAAAAGAAAAAGCAATTTAGAAATTCGAAAGTGTATAGAAAGTGCTTTAATCGCAACATTATCCATACTAGATGTACGTCCAGGTTTTTACAACCTTTCTATTATCATATCGTGGGATATTTAGTAAGAAAACTGATAAAAAATATAATCAAAAAGAAAGTAAATGAAATTGGCTAGGCTATATACACAAAACACTTTTAGAAAAAGAAATTAAATTTAAAAGATACATTTAACTTAAGATACATGATTATCGTTTCCTGATATTTGTCTTATATTTGGGGCGATCTTATTGCCAAGCGAGTCGTTTATTGATGTCGGTGCCGATTACAAAATCGTCTATTGAGTTGAATAAAGTTGACGTATTGTATAGAATGCAGTTCCTCATTGAGCAAAGAAATTCGTAAATGACATATTTTGTCTTATTTTATTATGGGCCAGAGTTATTAGTGATAACCAAGTTAGATGTTTTAAATTTTTGGTACTAATGTTTTTTTATCTTAACATAATTTGTCGCATTCAACAGACGTTTTGTCACGTTCAGAGAAGGGTTGATTTTGGCAGCAATAAAATAGGTTTATTGTGCTATTGTTTTTATATTGTCGCGGAGTTATAGAGCTTCTTTTATTTGTTTGACAACGACATAAGGAATTCTTTGTTTTTGAGTCATTCATGTTATTACGTTGTTTCTAGAATAGCACCTGCAAAGAGGAGAACATTTTATTTTTTAAAATCGCTATTTTATACCTGTGCGACTGTTCGCTATTATAATAAAGGTAGCAAAAATCTAAAGCTGTAGTTAATATAAAAGTGAACACTGGGGTCAACACTGACGTCAACACCGAGCAGCAACAGTCTGTTTCACGCTTGAAGGCAATCTTTATGGCCTGAATATACGCTCTATCGCTGACAGTGAGCAATTTTACCCATAAATGTAGCATACCTTAAAATAGGCACGTCCGCTTTTCGCTAAAAAAAAAAAAAACAACAAAAAAAGCATAGCATGATGAAAAAAAGGCCCCAAACTTAATAAAAACAAACTTTTATCGTCAAAATGTTTATGCTATTATTAAGACGAAAAACCAAATCTTTATATCTTTACCTACGAAGACGGTTTTTGCGGAAATGTTGGAAAATCATTAATAATTTTAAAATTTACTATAATTATCACTTATTTCCTGATAACGTCGTGTATGGACATTCGTATTTACAAAAATCGGCATGTTTATACACACGCAAATAAATTCTAAATTTATTTTAACATACTGGGAGCCGCTAAATTGTAGTAGACTTTAGTTTTATATATAGTTTTTATTTAATATAACTTGACCGATAAAAATTAATACAGAATTTTAAATAATTTAAAATTTTATAAATTATTCTAATTAAAAATAAAAAAAATGAAAACAATTCTTGTAAACATTCATTATTCATCGAAAAATTTGTTTTCCTTCTGACAATAATGTTCGTGATATTCATAAAAGCAATTAAAAGTATTTATAATAATAATATTTTAGTTTAATTGCAATTTTTATTTTATGATCCAAAGCAGATTTTCTGTAACTGGAGGTCTTGTTTGAAAAAAAAAAACGATTTAAATTCTTCAAAAACTTGTCCTTATAAGTAATATAAACATAAGTCCCTACAAAAAACAATTTCATAAAATAAAATAACTGTTGAGTAATAAGTGCAACAAAAAAAAAATCAAAAATAATTTCATTCATTTGTGAATAAGCCCTGATAGTTTCATTAAAATCAGACAACTGATTTTTGCATGAATTTCTAAATCAATGTTTTTCATCACAAAAAGACGCTCAAATTTCCAGTACGAATTTATGGTCACCTGTCGTCGCCAAATTTTTAAGTTTCTAAAAAGGATAAAAAAATGATTTTTACATCAAAAACTCCTTTGCTCTTTCCTCTTAATAATAATATAAACATTTTGACGATAAACCTTTGTTTTATAATTTTGGGGGCATTTTGTTATGTTAATAGATTTATTTCTAATCTGAAATCTATTAATTCAAACGTTATTTTTAGTGGATATAAGTGGTTGAAGTAGACACCCCGTTTTTTTTTTTGTTTTTTGGGTTTTTTTTTTTAACAATGTGTTATTGTGTTCAACAGCCTGTGCAACCGAGAAAATATAAAAAAAGAAAATGACAGAGTTGGAAACAGGTTTCCCTTTTTTAGGAAAAACCATCGTTTGATTCGGTGTACTTTAGAGAGAGCAGATAATAATAAAGGAATTGTGCTCCTCTCGCTGTGCCCCTCTTTGTAGGAGGGTCCCAGCGTTCGATCCGCCCGAGCGATCTAAAATTAATAAAGTTTACGCAAGTGCGCAGCTCAGTAGATGTAATTAACACCCGATTAAAATGAAAATAAAGAAGAGGCATCCATTTTAAATACAGGCATCTACTTAAAATAACATTTGAAGTAATTTGTCATTTCATACACACATACACACACACACATATATATATATGTGTGTATGTGTGCGTGTATGTGTGTGTTAGTGAAAGAAATGACAAGAAGACAAATGTAGAAAGTTTAATTAAGGACTTGTGTTTGGACACACACAAAACACAGAAAATACGTAACGTTGAGTCTCGATATTAAAGAAAAGGAAACTATGGAAGACGCTAAGTGACGTATATATCACTGGTAACTCTAGGTCATCAATACAATCGGTCTCATTACAATTTTTAACAAAATATACTATTGGTATAACTTACATGTTAAAATGATTCCTTTACCCTAACTAAAATATATAATTTTTAAAAATCTTTGTGCATGAAATGAAAAAAAAATCACATCTTGGTATTTTAATGTTATTGTTAATTGTAATAATTCTATAAAAAATAAACATTTATTTAAAAAAAGTTTCCAGACATGTAAGAAAAAAGAGTGAAGACGAATCCAGATAAGTTTTTTTTTTTTTTTTTTTTTTTTTAAATTACGTGTATGTGTTTGCATATATGTCTATCCGTTACATTGTTTATGTATTTTCCTGTCTGTGTGTTTAGGTATCCCTCTGTGAATTTTATTGTATGTTTATGATCAGTACTGCTGACCAATATCATATTTCCTCAGCACTACCACAGTCACACTTCTCATCCCAACTTTCCAGTCGGCTAGTTAAGGCTGTCACTTTGAGTCTTGCTGAATTTAATGTCGAGCTAAATTTAATTTGCCTCTTTTCAAAAGAGACATTCCACTAAGAAACTTATATTGTACGGAATAAATTATCTAAAATGGGCATTTAAAAACAATAAGTTGAAATAAAAATGTATTTTTCGGTCAATAATTGAGGCACGGAATTAAAAGAATTAATTTTGGATCCAGCTGAAATTAAAAATGAAAACGATGCACTACGAAAAATTTTTATTTGTTTGAAATAGATATAATTGAATGTTGACTTACTCGGGCTAAGCCCGACTCCCAAAGTCGCCACTGGTATATATATATATATATATATATATATATATATATATATATATATATATATATATATAAGAGAGCACATTTATTAAGGGAGGTGAATTTTATTTTTTAAAAATGTTTGGTTTATAAAAATCCATACTCTCAACGGCAGTATCCATGTAATAGGCGAATCCGAGAGCGACGTAGACTATTATTTTTAAGCAGATTTAGTCTTTCCTCATGCAAGGACCGTTATGAATTGCGTATCCCTTAAAATTATCAGAATGTAAACCACAGCCCGAATAAAAATCTTTTTTAATCGACTTTTAGACGAGTAAAGGTTTGTTAATATACAATATCGTACTGATAAGTTCTCGGCCTGACCCACTTCTCTAAAGCAGGTGCACAGTCTCCAGTCTCCCTACCCAATCAGGTTTATTTTGGTATGCTTTTTATACTATTTTATTCCCTAGTCTGATTTTTGCATATATCACTAATTTTCAGGGTTAAATTCTAGTCATTTGCACATTTTCCAGTGGATCACCATTCCCACCCAGTCATGTCTATTTTTGTATTCTTTCTATACTATTTTACGCTCTAAGACTGAATCTGCTTTGTGATTATGCTACTAGTTTGCAAGGTCAAATCGTTGCTTGCACAATTCTTTATTAAAGAAAAGGATGTCTTTTAACTATCAGCACGGGTGCAAAATTACTATTAATTCATACCAGACAGCAAAAGAATGAAAAAAAAGTTGATGATATGAATGATCTACTTCGAATAGTGCAGTCATGTGCTTGTAAAATATTCAGTGTGTTCCAGTGTCGAATTGCTGTCTCAATCAGTTCACTATGTAAACCGCGAGACAGTCAGGACGCCACACGCGTTCATATCAAAGACTTTAATAAGGAGATAATGAACAAGTATTCATTCCTTTTTGCTTTTGATCAAACCTCATTTACTGAATTCACATTTGGTGAGTGCAGAGTGATCAGTACTGGTCGTCGAAAATGTCAGCCATATCACAGTCACGTCAATGTCATTTGTCCTCGTTTGGTGTGTCGGCTAAACATTTCCGATGTAATGAGACTTTCGTGTCCATAGAGATAACTAACGTTCCTCCAAGAGAAATTGCATTTTCAAAGCCAGTCACGCTGCCCTCAAATTGATATCAAAGCCAGCAGACAAGAATTGCGTTTCTTTCTCCGTGTGTGTGCGTGGATTCCACAGGAAAGCAGGTAGATGCCCGTTGTATAGATAACAGTAGGTGAGCTTGCTAAGCAGAGATCTACGGCAGGAGTCCGGACAGCAATTTTAAGGATTACATTCGCTATTTGATCGATGTGAAGTAAAAACTGAATCGAAAGATAAGGTAGGCGGATGATTGTGTAGCGCCAGACATCTAAATCAAAACTTTGTTTTTGTTTGAACTCTGTTGGTACGTAACTTAATCATGACACTTGATCTGACTCAAGGGCAAACAATGAAAGAGTGAAAAGATTATGTTGGCGCAAATTTCCCATCAGAATTGTTGGTAAGAAAATAGTATCTGTTTTAACAACAGTGTCGTTTTAAATTGTAAAGATTATTCTGCGGATCGAGCTTAAAACACGACTTTTATATTCTAATGATTTGATTTCTCTACGCCTATGTTTTTGTTGTACTAACATAGCAAAACTGTTAAATTTCATTTTCTCGCTGAAATAATAAACTTCGTTCGCGTTTCCCTAGCAATTCCTACGGATACGTTTCTCTGCTTGATCTCTTCCTTACATCCTCCCCGGAATCATTTCATGTTTTGTAGTTCTGTCTTTTTGCCAACTCTGACCACGTGGTAGTGTCTATTGATAACTCTTTCTGCTCACCCATCAGGCAAGAGCCATCTATTAACATAACATATTTCTGTTATAAACATACTGGCAACTGAGAAATATGCAACTGAGGTCTCTTCCTGAGAGAAAGCCGACATAGAAGCTTTCGTGCCATCACAGAAATGCCAAGCGAAAACACAATCTTCTTCTTGGTTCTTTCCTGCCTCTTCAGTCGCTATAACAAATAGGAACCATTTCTTCCGGTTATACAAGAGCAAAAGGTCTGATTGTAACAGATGTCTCTTTGTCACTGCTTGTAATGAATGTAAGCATCTCCTCAAAGAGGAAAAGTTACAATTCACTGATAAAATGAGACACAGTATAACATCTAACAAATGTAGCTCAAGAGATTATTGGCGGTTGTGTAAGAGTGTACTGAACAAGAGCAAATCCTTAATACCTCCTCTCTTTATCAATTTGAAATGTTGTCATCTACTGCAGATAAAGCATAGTGCCTTGGCCGGAAATTCCCTTCCAATTCCATTTTTGACTCATCGGGCAGTATCTCTGCCTCATTTCTGCCCTATAATAGAGTCTCTACTGAGTGATATGCACGTAACACCGTCGTTGGTCTCTGTTATTATTTCTAAGCTAGATCTACACAAGGCTTAAAAATTCAACGGTATTCTTGTAATTGTCCTAAAGAAATGTGCTTCTGAACTGACTCCTGTTATCTCCAAACTTTACAATAAATGTATTACTACTTCCTGCTTTCCAATTAATTGGAAGTAGTTCTTGTCTTTAGGAACTCCGAGAAACCATCTGACCCTCGAATTATCGCCCTTTTACCTATTTCTTGGTAAATTATCAGTATCAACGCCGAATTGGTAAAGTGTCTTACTTCACACGACCTCATTTCGGATAAACAATATGGCTTCCGTTTCCTTAGGTTAATGCAGGTGTGTTAACAGTCATCACCAAATTTGTCTATAAAGCTTTAGATAAGAAGCCCACGCTGTGACCCTAGATATGGCAAAAGTATTTCACAGGGTTTGACATACTGGCCTTCTCCACAAATTCAAGAGCTAAGGTGTCTTTGGACAAATATTTGGCCGAATCCAATCAAAACTGGTAACTGCTCTCGAAAAGGACCTTCAATCAGTGGTTAACTGGGGCAAGGAATAGCTTGTAAATTTTAATGCCTCCGAAACAAAACTGCTTTCATAAAATCACTATAGAGAATCATTTCTGTCTGCCATCAGCATGGCTGATTCTAAACGAACTGGCCAAAACAAAGAGATTACACACAAGCACACATACGAACCCTACACAACATAGGAGGTGTGTGCATGTATATCTATGTATGTATATGTATGTATGTATATATATATATATATGTGTGTGTGTGTGTGTGTGTGTGTGTGTGTGTATGTGTGTGTGTGTCTGTGTGTATGTATGTATATATGTGTGTTTGTGTGAGGGGTATATACATATATATGTATATATAAATATATATATGTGTGTGTGTGTGTGCGTATTAATTCCTTATAATAAGACAGTATGTATGTATGGAGAGGGAATATACATACACATGCTAGCAAAAACGCACACACAATACACAAAAAATGTAAATAGATCTAAGAACATACAGGGCTAATTAAAAGATAAGAATGCAGATATCTTTCCACAGTTTTTTCGGACCAATCTTAATTGTTTTATTACGCTTTAAGCAGAAGAACTTTCTTACCACCAGTCCAAGAAAACATTTGTGTTACTACTACCCACCAAAAAAAGACAATGTTTAACTTAAAACCATAAGGAAAATTAATCAATTTTAATAATATGTGAAAATATCTACTCTTTGGCTGAAGAAGTTCATGAGACCGGAAACTCGTGTAGCAAAATTATGGAAAATAAAATACAATATATATTTTTTAAAAATTCACATTACAACCGAAAACGTTTACTGTTTCTCTCTTCTTTTTAATATATATATATATATATATATATATATATATATATATATGGACACATGCTCAAACTCTCTCTCTCTCTCTCTCTCACACACACACACATATTGCTATGAGGGAGAATATTTCCCTACAAGTTTAGACTCAGCTGTCGGACGAAAGACATAAACTACTCCTACATCAAGAGGAGTAGCAGGAGCAGTAGTAGCAGCAGTAGCCTTTGCTGGAAACAGTCATTCACAACTAAATATTCTCTTCCTTAGTTTCTATTCTACATTATATTTCCTTGTACCTAAAGGTGATAAAACATTTCCGGTTTTCTACTATTGTTTTTGATAACTCAGTTACAATATATATATATATATATATATGTGTGTGTGTGTGTGTGTGTGTGTGTGTGTGTGTGTGTGTGTGTGTGTGTGAAAAGTGGATACAGAAGTCAACAACGAGTTGCGATAGTCTGTTTAGCCGAGATGAATGGGTGTTCCTTCGGGGAGGCCCTGTGCTTTGAGTGCCTATTGCGACTTAAGTTCAACCAAAGACCTCAATTGGATGTCGCATATATGATCCTCCGTTAAAGTGACTGACAAAATGGCCGATTCCCTGTGTCGCGCCAGGAAGTATCTGACCCCCCACCCCCCTGCTATCCTCTACCTTTACATGAGCCAGATCAAACCGAAAATGGATGAAAAAAATATTCGTACAATGCAAATTTCAGATTTTAAAACTTTTAAATTGCTTATTACTCTAGATTATTCAAGTGGAATATTCTAGAATGTTCCAATAATGTTGTCAGTAGTTATTCTTAGCCTAGAATATACAAACAAAACATTCAGTAATTTATATACGTGCAAGAAGGTTATCATCATGGAAAGATTTAAAGAATTGACAAATTTACAAAAAGAACTGACTGTTAAGCACTGAAAAGAAGGTAAAAGTTACAGGAAAATCTCAGACAACCCGAATATTCCATTTACAACCATTAGTTCATTCATTTCAAGGGACGAAAAAAACTCAAAACTGTTGAAAACTAAAGAACACGAGCTCCACGGAAGATTTCTTCAAGATCTCCGTAGAAATTAATGCATCAAATTAAACAAAATCCAATGGTTACTCGTCAGGAGTTGCAGGATGATTTGCTTTCATCAGGAATCTGTGTCACTAAACGGACAATAGGCAATGGAATCCATAAGAACAATCTAAAGTCACGCTCCCCTCGGAAAACTCCACTGCTATTGAAAAGACACAGAGATGCCAGTTTGAAATTCGTTCGTGAACATAAGGATAAGGAAAAATAGTGTTGGGAAAGAGTATTATGGAGAGACGATGCCAAAATCATGTATGGAGGAAAGATGGAGATGCCTTTAAACAAAGAACATTGTTACAACAGTGAAATTTGATGGTGGCAGCATCATGGTTTGGGAATGTTCTTCTGCAAATAGTACTTGTAACATATCAGTAATAGATGGTAGAATGAATGCCACAGCATATCAAAATATTTTGGAAGCAAATTTAATGATTTCAATTTTAAAATCTTGAACTTCCTGATTTGATCTTCCAAGATAATAATCCTAAGCACACTGTAAAATCTACGAAGAAATGCCTTGCTGAAAATAATGTAAATATCATGAGATGGCCAAGTCAGTCCACATATTTAAACCCAATCAAGAATCTGTGGCGTTATTTGAAAATTCAAATCCAATTGAGAGCTCCAACAAACATCCTGGATTTGAAGACCATATTCGAAGAAGAATGGAACAAAATGCCAACTAAAATTTGCAAATCATTAATTGAAATCTACAAGAAAAGGTTGATTGCTGTAGAAGTGAATAATGGCTTTCTATAAAGTATTAAATGAAGATTATTTATTCTTTTTTGTATTGTACGAGTACTTCTTCACCCATTAAAATCGATATATGTGAATTATTTCTATTAAATCCAATTTTTTTTCTTTATGATGCAGGCGATCATGGCTCTCTACAGAACCCTTTTCATTATTAGGTGTGAATAGCCAAGACATATTGAGAAAGATAGTGGCCTGGGTTGCCGTTACTTTTTGCGCAGTTTTTAATTCTTCCCTCAATATATTATTTATTTCCCTTCGGCTCCTCTTCGTAAACGTCTCCTCCTCTTAACAATTATTGTAAACGCTATGACCAAAGAAACGATATTTGACTGAAATCCGTTGATGCAATAAGTAAAATATGAGGAACAATTAGTCGTAAACGGGTTCCTATAAACGTTCCATAAGTCTCCGATTGTTTCTTTTAACAAATAAATGGAATCTGAGCCGTCAATAAAGTCTGATGACTTCAATCAATTTATTGATTTTTTCCCTGTCTTTTTTCAGCGTTAACCGACGAAGTTTCGTTTTGAATGTCTTTGATGAGAATTGAATTACGTTTGCCTCAGCTGTTTCTCCATTAACGTCTCGTCAGCCGCAGACACACACTTTTTTGCTGAAAGTGCTAGGAAAAATCAAAATTCTTTCAATGTGACAAAGAATAAGAGAGTGAAATCAGTTTGATACTTTCCAGTTTTGATCGTAACTTTGTCTTGTTCAGCTGGGTTGCGAAAATCCGTTTGGAAAAAAAATCATTGCATTATGGGTTTCAAATACACAACTGGTTTCCTTTAAGAATATTCGGTAAATACAAAAAATCATCTTTTGAATAATTTACATTCAGACAATTACTTATTTTGAGGAAAAGGGCTCTGCTTTCACACGCACACACACACACAAACGCACACATACTAAAGCATACACACACACACACACACACACACACACACATATATATATATATATATATATTAGGAAAATCTATGACAAAGCGTGAAAAGTTTTCGTGTGACGCATTTTGTCCTTTAGGATAAAGTGATGTTTACATTGATGCGACTACGCATGCGCACGAAGGTGAGCAGGTGTTAATTTGAAATTTAAATTTATATATATATATATATATATATATATATATATATATATATATATATATATATAGTTGGATTGATGTGAGTTTGTAAATATGTGAGCTCTATCACTGATAGAAGACATTCAAATTATCCTTGATAAATTCTCTGTAACAGCGAACGCATTTGGACTCACTATCAACATAAAAAAAGACTGAGCGAATACCAGGCAATGCATCTTTCACAAATCCTTCCGTCTGCATTGATGGTACGGCATTAAAAACTGTTGAGGTGTTCACATATCTTGGATCAAGAGTCTCTTCTGATGGAAAAATGGACAGAGAAATCCAATCCAGAATAGCCAAAGCCAGCACAGCATTCGGTAAACTTAAACATAGGTTATGGGACATCAAAGACGGGTTCTCTTAGAGTAAAGATCAACATATACAGAGCAGTCGTTCACTCAACCCTTCTCTCTGGTACTGAAACTTGGGTCCTATACCGCAAGCACATAAATGAACTTGACGCCTTTTACATGCGCCGTCTTCGTGCCATATGTGATATAAAATTGGATGACAGGGTCAAGAATAGTGCAATACTGAAGAAATGTAACAACATCATAGGCATTGAAACCATTCTAGCAAAGATTCAACTTAGGTGGGCTGGTCATGTTGTGAGAATGGCTGAGCATAGGCGTCCAAAAGAGGTGCTATATGGACAACTACCAAACTCCAAGCCTTCAGTTGGACATGCACTCTTACGCTACAAAGACAAATTGAAAGACAACTTGAAACATCTCAACTTTGATATGAAAACCTTGGAAGCCAGAAAGCCGAAAGGAGTGACGTAAGATATGTTTCATTAATTTAAAGGGTTTTGAAGACATTAGACTGAAGCACAGTGATCGGACTTAGTCAAGCTTGAAGCAGAGACGCCATCAAAATCCTGCCTTAACAAATTTCATCTGTCAGTGTGGCTTTGTCGCCCGCAGCAAGGCTGGGCTAAGAAAGCACAAATGAAATATGTCTTTCCCTTACCAGGTTTTCTCCACAACAGCCCCTGCTAGCATGTATAAGTGCAAAACAAAAGGCACCATCCACTATCCACTGCTGACCCTCATTTATCGTTCACGACAGGAGAGTCCACCATATATATATGAGCTCCC
The DNA here is from genome assembly GCA_903632075.3 of Acanthosepion pharaonis. Classification (NCBI taxonomy): domain Eukaryota; kingdom Metazoa; phylum Mollusca; class Cephalopoda; order Sepiida; family Sepiidae; genus Acanthosepion; species Acanthosepion pharaonis. The sequence goes on from CAHIKZ030003228.1 coordinate 2,317,054, forward strand.
TTTCGAAATTTCGGAATATGCTGTGATAGCATCTCACATTTTTTCTATATTGGTTGGCTGCTCATGCAGGATTCGAATCCCACTTTACACCACATCCCAAAGGTACTCTATGGGAATAAGTTCCAGCGACTGTAGAAGTCACTTTAACACAGAAAATTCATTGTTTTGTTCTATGGACCAACTTGCCGTCTATGTGCGATGTCCTGTTGGAAATGCCTTCCGGACGATGGATGCATCATCGTCATAAATTGGGGCATATGGTCAGCTACAATGTCTTAGTAGTCTGCGGCATTCAAACGATCTTGGTACCAAGCGTCGTAATATGTGTTAAGAAAGGCCATACCATTACATCATCCTGGTCCATTGAGACAGGATGGCTCCATACTTTCCGGTTTTTTATACCAGAGGCCGGCAATTTACCATATTCTGACCGCACCATCCGAACGTTGCAAAAGAAACTGAAACACATCAGATTATGCAAAATTTTTCCAATCTTCTGTTGTCCAATATTTGCGATCCTCAGATCTTTGATCTTATCTGACAGGAGTTGCACCCAGTGTGGTCCTCAGTTGCTCTAGCTCAACTGCTTCATGTTTCCACCTGTTGCACGTTCACAGATGATCTTCTGTATGCCTACATTATAAATAGTAATTATTTGAGCGAATGCTACCTTATCGCCAACTTGAACCAATCGGACCATTCTCTTCCGACCTCATTCACGTGGTTTCCTCCCACATAATTGCTGCTTACTGGATTTTATTTTTCTGATCATTCTTTTTGTAAACTCTGAAGATCGTTGTGCGTGAAAAAACTAGGAAGTCTACAATTTTTGAAAATTCGTCCGTCTGGCATCAGCAACTATGCTAATATTAATATTAGCCGTTTCCTTATAATATTTGGGAATCATTGGCCAAGCATCCAGTACTGCTTTCGGTTGAAATTTATAAAAGCTTTCTCATAAAACAATTTCTAAGGAAAACAGGTTTCTCAAGTTCAGTAGCTGTTACCACATTTAGCAGTATTGATAGTGATGTTTCCTTGCTAACCTTTTATTTGAAGTAGTGTGGAATGTCAAAATCTTGATGTTGTTTATATATTATCACTTCGAGTTATAAGTGCTATCCATTTTAGTTGTTGCTGTTTCCGTTATTTTGTTCACTTTCCTGTTTGTGAATGTGTAGCGCCAGTTCACAAGGTTTATGCTGTGTTCAAAGTCACTTAAATCTCTTTTCTTTCCCATACTAGTGCATGAAATGAAATTCAGCAAGTCACCATGTCCATCTTTAAATGTCTGTATCCATTAAATTGTTACTACGTCATTTGTTGATTAGACATGTGCATAAAAGAGCATTTGTTCACGTGCACTTAATTAGTTGGCTAGTGAATGCATACACACTCATACACACGCATATTTGAAGTACCCCAAAATTAGAGGAAATTCCCAGTAAGACGTAGCTCTTCTCTTCGCCGTAGTACCAGAGGCGACGCGACGCGGCATGTTATCTCCTAGGGGCTAGAGTGATATATCTATTTATTCAGTTTCGTTTCATGCCTGTCCATAGCAGAGTTGTGTCTGTTGGGTGTAGCTTCAGGTAATTTACTGACGTTTGCAACATGTCTCACACGCGCATGCTCAATGGAGTTTAAATCTGGTAAAGGCTTGTGCGGGGTGTGGTATAATAAAGTACCTGCAAGTTAGCAAAGCATTTCTGGAAATAGCTTCGTGTCACCCGCTGACAAAACATCAACACCGGGAAATACGACCTTCATAAACGGGTGCAACGAGATCAATGTGTTTGACACATGTCAAGACGCACATCAGTTTCATTAGTGGTCCTTGCGAACTCCAAAAAACACACCCAACTCTGTTAAGGAGCCACCACATAAGCTAACACCAAACCGGATGTATGCGATCTCCGCACACAAATCCTACCATCTATCCGAAAGAGCGAGAAACTTCACTCGTCTAACAAGGTGATACGGTGGTTTAAAATTACTGATGTCATAGGACTAGTTTATATATAATCCCGTGCTTCCCAACGTGGGACGCACGCCCTACGAGGGGGTGGATTTCATTTCTGAAGGAGCGGGGGCAATTCGAGAATAATTTGTTAACAGTGAATTTTTTCTAGTGAGTCTGTGTGAGAATGAATGTGTGTGCGAGTTAATACATACAGTGCATACATACGGAGTTAATAAATGTATATACAGTATGCATATGTTTGTGTGTATGTATGTACATGTGTATTCACGTATGTACCGTATATATATATATATATATATATATATATAATTTTTTTTTTAAATTTATAACATAAATATGTTATAAAATGGCTATTTTGTAGTGATTTTATAACATATTTATGTTATAAATTTTTAAAAAATAAATAATTATATCAGCTCTACTTTGTATTGAGCACTCTTTTAAGAATAGTAATTGTTGGTTATTGGAATTCATTCCATATACACCAATTATATACTTGTACATATGTATATGTATATATATATATATATATATATATATATATATATATATATATATATACACACACACACACACACACACACACACACATATATATATATATATATATATATATATATATATATATATATATATATATATATATAAGCAGTATTCTTATAAATATTGTCAAATTCTAATATTAAATGATAATACTATTGCATATATATGCAGTGACAAGTGCTTAAGGTGACTTGTGAGGGTATACAAAGGTACGATGAAATATAGAACCTCTAATCAGGGAAATTACATATCAATTTAATAAAATTATATATATATTATTTATTTATATATTTTAGAATATTAAAACGTGTTAAAAATCGCTACAGTTAAGTTTCAACACCGTAAATGTGTCTCTTCTGGCGATGTTAAACTACTGACCAGTAGTATCTGTCTATATTTCTGAGATGAGGTATTATGTACACTATTTACATTATTCCGATTAATGTAAATAGTGTACTGGCCAGTAGTTTAACTTCGCCTGAAGAGACACATTTGTGATGTTGAAACGTAATTGTAATTGTGTAGCGATTTTTAACACGTTTTAATATGCTAAAATGAATAACATTAGCTCTACTATGTATTGAGCTCTCTTTTAAATTAAATGTTACGTACAGTGAAATCATACTCACTTTGTTCTCATTTTACCTGGATATATATATATATATATATATATATATATATATATATATATATATATATATATATAGTTTATCACCATCATTACATCCCTCAAATGGCTTTCAGAATTATATGTCATAGGAAAGCATCAGGATTTTAGAGATGCTTAGGTGGACCATGACCCCCCCCCCACAAAAAAAACAAACAAACAAAAGTTTGGAACTACTGATATAATCTAAAGACATTGCTAATGATTTTAATATAAAATGCATTGAAAATTAGGAATTGTCAGTGCTCAGGAATTAAAAGCTCTACTAATAGGATATGGTTACTATCTGTATAATGTAAAGTATATTACTAATGATTTGAAAATCAGAAAGAAAGGGATTGTCAATAAACTCAAGCATTACTGATAGAATTGTTTTTGATTATAATCAGAAACTATTTTATTAGTAATGCTTACAACCATTCACAGCAACCGACAATCCTTTTCTGTATAACAAAATTTTGACATTTTTGTCTTTGGTCAATAAGTGTTATCTACCAATTGATTCTGTCTAGAAAGCAAAGGAAATGAATATTATTTCCTTGAAACTTTGATTTTTGTCCTAGACATCGACGTTTTGAAACTAACATATTTTCCATTATATTCCAGACAGATCCAACGCTGAGTTGCTGAAGGAGAATTTTATAGAACTTTCTAGAAGTTTCAAGAACTTTCCAGACGTTTCTAAAAGTTTAAATAATTTATAGAACGTTCTGGCAATATATATGGCAGTGTAAATACAGGAAACGTAAACTCAACATTTCAGTTTACTTCTAGCTGTGCAGGTGCAAACAAGGTGTCTTTGATGGATGCATTCGTCACGGATGGCATCAAGAGGTTGTAATCATCTGGCAGACGCCTTTTGCTATGTCTGTGGCCATTTTATTAAGAGAGATAAAAATCTCCGAAGCAACATCTGTCAAAATGTGTGAGGCCTACGAGATATATTTTAGTATGCCTGTCGGGGATCAAAGACAAACCCTGCGCACTCTATTTCACCTGTGAACTCCGCAAAAGAACTCTTGAAGGTAATATGTAAAAATTTTATCTGTCTGGAGAGTGGAAGTGTAAAAGTTTGGGAATTTTTTAATTTAAATATTTTTACTTTTTTTAATCAATGTTATTGAAAAATATGTATTAACCCTTTGATAGCTGCGTTCCTGGACAATTTAAACCCTTTTGTCTAAGCTCCTGAGTCAAAATTCACAAATAATTGGTATGCAATGTTTCACGGTTGATATAAAAATAGCTACAAGTGTCTACCCACCGAACAAACCCGTAGCTGGGTATTAAGTCATTTTTCACTAGCACCAGTAAAGCAGTCGTCAGAGATCAAAGGGTTAAATATGTTTCAACAATCGCGGACTAGTGTCCACAGTATCATGAATGTTTTCTATACTGGATCATTGGCAAGAGCCATAAAAATACGGAATATTGGGAATATTCAGTATTCAAGATTCAATATTTTTGTAGCATTTGTTACATTAAATGGTGTCCAAAGTCAGAATTTTACTTATCCAGCGTACTATTTTTAGAAATTTCAAAAATTAAAATGTAAATTTTTAGAATTTTTCGATAACATTGGGTGAAATATATTTATAGTTTTATACTCATATTTTCATTTTGCTCTTTTGCATTATGATACAGACGGGGAAAATAGAGCCATGAAATTCGTAATCCCACGAATTTGGAGGGAACCATCTGACCTTTCAAGCAATTGCTTCTTTTGCGTGGTAGACCCTTCCAAATGTTGAGCTGACAAGAATGTACCTGCTATCATATATCCAGACCTTCTGTCATCCATCACCCCAGTGCCATACTGCCCTCAGCTTCCCGTACCTACTCCTCCAAAGAAAGAGAAGCCGCTTTCAGATAAGAACAGCAATCTAAAAGAGGATGAAGTCATTGATTCAGATTACAGAGGCGCAGATGAAAAGAGAAAACCATATTACCCCAGCCGAAAAGACATCAACGACCTGATCAGAGATCTTGGTCTCGCAAAGTCCAATGCCGTGCTTTTGACGTAGAAACTCAAACAGTGGAATGTGTTAGATGAAAGTGTGCAAGTTGCATGTCAGTGAAAGTGTTACCAGTGTTTTTCTAGCCTTTTCACGCGTCAAGATTGGATTTGTTTCTACCACAATGTGGCCAGTCTGTTCAAGGCAATTAGAGTCACCTGTAGCCGCAGGAAATGACAACTCATCTAGGGAGAGTCATAACGGTAATATGCATCCAACTCTTCCTCGGTGCAGCACAAAGAGAAATACAGCGTCTCGATCTTGCTAATTGCCTTAAATTTAGAAGAGTATGGTTGGAAGATTATCGGAGACTTCAAAACGGTGACCTTCCAAGGCAGCTTTACCAAGTCTCCGTGTTATCTTTGCCTTTGGAACAGCAGGGATACAGCTGGCATGACTGGCCACAGCGAACCGATTTCAGTGTGAGGAGAGACATCGTCAAAATGGGAGCCACTGTTGGACCCCCGGAAAGTATTGTTTCCTCTATCGCACTTAATTTATTTATTCGAGGATGACGCTAAAAACTAAATAAATTTAATGGTAGTTTTTTTACGATTTACGCTTATACTGTAAATTACTTTCACGAAACAGCCCCCAAATATAGCCTACCATTATGTTTTCATTATACGACTTTTGGTAGCGGTGTTCGGTGCCTTATGAAACAATTTGTCACAGCTCGAGATAAAGAGTCTACAGCCTTCAAATACCTTAAAGACTTCTTCCTTAAGCTGTCTGTGGCAAAAGTCAAATCGGTGTCTTTACCGGAGCACAAAAAAGGAAAAGTAGAAGAAATTCCCCAAGAAGCTCACCAGGACGCATAAAGGAGCGTAGAACGGCTTTGACGCAATGGCTCGGGGTTTCATTGGAAATCACGAGGCTGTAAACTATGTGGAACCTGCTGAGACCGTGGTTAAAAACTATTGCAAAATGGGCTGCAGAATGTCCCTCAAAGTGTATATCATTGAGGTTCATCTTGATAAATTGGGATGTACTCAGATGAGCCAAGCTTCTACCAGGATATATTGGACTTCGAACACCGCTACCAAAAGTCGTATAATGAAAACATGGTAGGCTATATTTGGGGGCTGTTTCGTGAAAGTAATTTACAGTATAAGCGTAAATCATGAAAACTACCTTTAAATTTATTTAGTTTTTAGCGCAATCCTCGAATAAATAAAAGATACTTATAAATACGTCGTTTTGTTACTATTTTGCGTGAACGAGAATGTTCTTGTCCAATCCTCGAATAAATAAATGCTACTTTTGAATCATATGTCGTTTGGTTACTATTTTGCGTGAACAAGAATGTTCTTGTCCAATCCTCGAATAAATAAATGCTACTTTTGAATCATATGTCGTTTGGTTACTATTTTGCGTGAACGAGAATGTTCTTGTCCAATCCTCGAATAAATAAATGCTACTTTTGAATCATATGTCGTTTTGCTACTATTTTGCGTGAACGAGAATGTTCTTGTCCAATCCTCGAATAAATAAATGCTGCTTTTGAATCATTCGTCGTTTTGTTACTATTTTGCGTGAACGAGAATGTTCTTGTCCAATCCTCGAATAAATAAATGCTACTTTTGAATCATTCGTCGTTTGGTTACTATTTTGCGTGAAGGAGAATGTTCTTGTCCAATCCTCGAATAAATAAATGCTACTTTTGAATCATATGTCATTTTGTTACTATTTTGCGTGAACGAAAATGTTCTTGTCCAATCCCCGAATAAATAAATGCTACTTTTGAATCATATGTCGTTTGGTTACTATTTTGCGTGAACGAGAATGTTCTTGCACAATCCTCGAATAAATAAATGCTCCTTTTGAATCATATGTCGTTTTGTTACTATTTTGCGTGAACGAAAATGTTCTTGTCCAATCCTCGAATAAATAAATGCTACTTTTGAATCATTCGTCGTTTTGTTCCTACTTTGCGTGAACGAGAATGTTCTTGTCCAATCCACGAATAAATAAATGCTGCTTTTGAATCATATGTCATTTTGTTACTGTTTTGCGTGAAGGAGAATGTTCTTGTCCAATCCTCGAATAAATAAATGCTACTTTTGAATCATATGTCGTTTTGTTACTATTTTGCGTGAACGAGAATGTTCTTGTCCAATCCTCGAATAAATAAATGCTACTTTTGAATCATATGTCGTTTGGTTACTATTTTGCGTGAACGAGAATGTTCTTGTCCAATCCTCGAATAAATAAATGCTACTTTTGAATCATATGTCGTTTGGTTACTATTTTGCGTGAACAAGAATGTTCTTGTCCAATCCTCGAATAAATAAATGCTACTTTTGAATCATATGTCGTTTGGTTACTATTTTGCGTGAACGAGAATGTTCTTGTCCAATCCTCGAATAAATAAATGCTACTTTTGAATCATATGTCGTTTTGTTACTATTTTGCGTGAACGAGAATGTTCTTGTCCAATCCTCGAATAAATAAATGCTGCTTTTGAATCATTCGTCGTTTTGTTACTATTTTGCGTGAACGAGAATGTTCTTGTCCAATCCTCGAATAAATAAATGCTACTTTTGAATCATATGTCGTTTGGTTACTATTTTGCGTGAACAAGAATGTTCTTGTCCAATCCTCGAATAAATAAATGCTACTTTTGAATCATATGTCGTTTTGTTACTATTTTGCGTGAACGAGAATGTTCTTGTCCAATCCTCGAATAAATAAATCTACTTTTGAATCATATGTCGTTTTGTTACTACTTTGCGTGAACGAGAATGTTCTTGTCCAATCCTCGAATAAATAAATGCTACTTTTGAATCATATGTCGTTTTGTAACTATTTTGCGTGAACGAGAATGTTCTTGTCCAATCCTCGAATAAATAAATGCTACCTTTGAATCATATGTCGTTTTGTTACTATTTTGCGTGAACGAGAATGTTCTTGTCCAATCCTCGAATAAATAAATGCTGCTTTTGAATCATATGTCGTTTGGTTACTATTTTGCGTGAACGAGAATGTTCTTGTCCAATCCTCGAATAAATAAATGCTGCTTTTGAATCATATGTCGTTTTGTTACTATTTTGGGTGAACGAGAATGTTCTTGTCCAATCCTCGAATAAATAAATGCTACTTTTGAATCATATGTCGTTTGGTTACTATTTTGCATGAACGAGAATGTTCTTGTCCAATCCTCGAATAAATAAATGCTGCTCTTGAATCATTCGTCGTTTTGTTCCTACTTTGCGTGAACGAGAATGTTCACATTCTCCAGTTTTTCAAGTGGGAAGAGGTAAATTTCATTAATATCATTATCCTGATCACAATAGCAAAATTTGATGGAAATATTAGCCATTTTTCTTAATCTCTAGGTGTAAGCAAATAGGAAATAATAGTTGCTACACAAGGTCAAATATCACTTTACGCAGTGTAGCTATGAAATTTTCCGATCGAAATTAAATGGTGAGGAGAGATTTCCTTATATAATTAACTCGAGAAAGTCAAAATAAGAAACTACTTTGAATTCAAAAAAGTAATACTGTTTAAAATTCTATTTTATTTGGAAGTGACTTGGTACCGTCGTGTTTTGATTAAAAAATACTTTTGTCAATACACCCCTCCATACCTCTGCAAGCCACGAGGGATGTAGGAAAAAAGTTTCTGATTATTGGCTCTGAAAATTTTTGTCTCTTCGATCGAAACTGAATGGTGAAGAGAGATTTTCCGCTATCACTATTAACTCGAGAAAGTCAAGGTCAGTAGTTACTTTGTATTAAAAGAGCTAATTATATTATTTAGAACTTTAAGTAGGTTGGAACACACACACACACACACACACACATATATATATATATATATATATATATATATATATATATATATATATATATATATATATATAGGCAGCGTATCTTCATTCAAACATTTCATTGAATAATACAGACATGTCTTTTTTTTTATACTGATCCGTTTCAGTTCTCTATTCAATTTCTTGGTGTTAAGATGATATTTATCAAGAAGGAAAGCGCCTGTTTTTTCATACCCAAGTACTTTCGATTTCCTCTAAGATCATCCCCAGGGGTAAATTACAAAGACAAACTTATTGTAACTGTGATAAAATATGTATGTCGTTGTGATGGTTGTTTAAAAAAAAAAAAAAGACGCGTTATAACGTGTGTAACAGCAACATGTTGAAGTGAATATAACAAACACTTAATGCCATTTTGCATGCTATCAATCTCCGGTCAGCTCCCTTATATTAGGACGCTTGTTTTGCAAAAGATTCCATAGCTACAACGGATAAATTTTAAACAAAATTAATTGATTATAAAAAAGAGCGTTAACGTGTGATAAAAAAAAAACAACAACATCACAACGACATGCAGATTTATCACAGTTACATGTGTCTATGTTCTCGAACGAGGCCTAGTCTGGTTCGCTGACTCTTTCGTCGACTGTCCTTCACTGACTGTGTCGTTGCAGATCTGATCATTTTTGCTGGCGAGTAATTTTTATCGCTATGGATAGGCTCCGAATCGCTACCTGAGTTTTGCGCTGAAATGTAGTCAGTAATCCGAGTCCTGACCTCTTTCCAGATCATTTGGAGTTCAACCGTGCAGGCGGCCGTGGAGATCACATCACGTGACTTGTCCTATCCTATCAGCTTCCAGAAACCACTTATTTAATTTGGAGCCGTGTTTGTACAGAATTGTAAAACAGTTTTCGTATCTACTGAATTTAGTCAGATTTATTTGTAGGCGTCTCTTACTTGTTTGTGCTTCACTTATTGGCTGTAAAATATAGGAGGTTATATCCTATATGATAACAAAAAGACAACATTTACTAAGGGCTCCAAAGGACAGGAAATTGTAGAGAGCCATTATCACCAACGATCTGTAGGGAGATGACACAAAGAAGAAGAAATACATTAATAATTATTATTTTTATAAAAATGCATTGAAAATTGGAAATAAAGGGATGGTCAGTGGTCAAGAATATAAGCAAGCATTACTGATAGAAAAGAGTTATTTTATGTGTAACAGAAATGCATTTCTAAGGATTTTACTATAAACATGTATTGAATATCAGGAATAAAGAGATTACCAGTGGTCAGGAATTAATGCAAATATTAGTGATAGAAAAATAATAATAAAAAAAAAGAACGAGGAAACAATGTTCCAATCAGGCGCTTTGTTTCCGCTTCATTGAAATGGAAGACACTGACAATTTTGTATCTTTTTTTATTTGTAACCCTTACTTCTTTAAATAATAAATTGCATTCATATTTATAGCTCGTTATTGCAATATTCTGTTAAATATTTAACGATGTAATAGGAACAAATCCATGGGTATTTTAGTCGCTGAAATCGCAAAAAAGGTATTATCATTTAATTAAAGAGAATTATTCATAATTAACTAAAGAAATTCGATACATAGGAAAACCATGGAACTTTCACGGTTCTGCTCGTTTTTTTTGTTATTGTTATTATTATTATTATTATTATTATTATTACCTATTTATATTCGTTATATAGACACTAAGACGTGTATATATATATATATATATATATATATATATATATATATATATATATATATATATACAGAACTTAGATATTGTTAATGTCGAGTATGTATTTGTTATTTCAGAACAAATCTGACATAAAGAGATTAAATTTATGAAATTCCAAGCGAATTGCAAGTTTACTCAACTTGTTTATGTAACATACTTATTCCGAGTTTACACATAAACTGGTTTCATATCAATGTTATTAATCTATGTGTTCTTCTTATTCTATTTGTTTAAATTAATTTATTGTTGTTGTTGTAAAATAATAATAATAATAATAATAATAATAATATGTGCATGCGTAGTCGTTGGTGTAACAATTGTTCCATTGAAAAAAAGGAACGAGCGCAATAAAGAAACCAACGTTCTCAGTTTGTTCGAATTAGCTAAACGCTTCCATAGCACAACTGATCCATTTGCCACCGTCCGACCCGCTTCAAAATATGCCGACGAACAATGACAAGCAATTCTTTCTATTTGCGTTTAAATGACAACCGTGGCAAGTTCATATGAAAGGAAAAAAAACGAACCTGGGACTTCTGACAGCATGGCGCAACTTCCGGTTTTGCATTTCAAGCTCCTATTTTAAAAACAATTTAGTCATTCATTTCTTTTTATATACACTTGTTTGTTTATATTTTTCTTTCTTTCTTTGTCGCCGAACAGGGCAGATGGCCGTCCACCCTACCGACTGGCGCTTCACGAAATATCCTCGTTGTCAAAATGACAGCGAAAATGCTGGTAGGCAAGTGGGTAGGAAATAGCCAGTTGGCTGAGACCTATGCTCCGATTAACGTCTAACGTTTGAATTGCTTATGCAAATTCGGAAAGTAAAAGCCGCTTACATAAGCTGCAAAAGAATGCCTATGCTAGAGGGTGAGTTACAGAGTAGTTTCACAAACTGTGACATATGCGTTCAATTGCCCAACTACAATATTAAGGTATATCAGAAGTATTTCTATTCTTTAAGTAGCCTTTAAGAACGAGTAGGTAATGTCACGGTTATAACTCGACGAGCCGAATTCAAATTCTGGTCTTACCTAACGTATTCCTTTTTTTTTTTTGCATAATGCCCTTAAGAAATGTATGAATCCAAATGTTCGCCCTCCAGCTACGGGTTAAAAAGCAGGCTAGACTTAGCCCTCTAACCTTGAAGTAACAGTTGGTCTAGAACGACAACCCGGAATGGAGAACGTAAGCGGAAACCACTCTATTATCTTATGTGAAATAACTGTTTATTCAGTTTCTAGATTCCGTCAAATTAACGCCGGTTGAATCAAGGGTATGTGGTTTCCGATTAATCTTGGAACGTTCGATCTTCTTGTGAGAGTGTGAGGAATTCACTTTTCTCCTCGTAGGTCGGGCGTTTATATAACTTCCTGTTATCCAGTTGTCATGTGCGTATATATTCTGCTGGTTTCACTATCAGGTTTCTATTGGGACACCCAACGACATCCTTCGAAACTTGATTCTACACTTGGTGGCTTTAAGGTCATCTTCTAGCTCAATCTACGGGACGACTTTCTGAGATGACATCCAGTCTAAAATTTACTTTAGTATCACTTAGGGTGAACCTAGAACACATTGGCCTTCACCACAGATCAATTCTTAGATTAAAAGTTACCGCGCATTCTTTCAGAAAAACAATAAGACTTTCGCTTCTATAGGTCAAGTGCCGATAGCATAGACAGTTACTGCTGAAAGAATCGGCCATGATTTAGATAAGAATATCAAAGTTCGAGCTATTGCTTTAGATTCTCAAAGACCTTTGACAAGGTTTGTCATGCTGGTCATTTTCACAATGAAAGTTGTCTTGAACGTCCACACTCCTAGATTTCATTGCATTAATGGAGGTATTTCCCAGGATTCTATCCTTGGACCTACTTTATTCCTTAATGACCTCCCCGATGTCATCAGTTCTTGATTCGGTATCTATATTTTGATGATACAAATATTTATTACCGTTTTAATGGTAAGTCTCATAGGTTCGATAAAAACAAATTGGCGGCTACTCTCGAAAATGACCATCAACCTTTTCTTTTTTTTTTTAACTGAGCCAAGAATAACTTGTTAATTTGAATGCCACCAAAACGAAGCTGCCATCTTTTAATCATCTGAGATACCTGGGGTTTTTTGCCTTCCATAAGTATGGCTGATGCTAACCTCCAGGAGAGTAACTCGTTGTGCGTTCTTGGTCTGACTAACATGAAGTGGAACAATTTTATTGAATCTATTGCTAGGGCTGCGGCTAAGAAAGTTAATTCACTGTGTCGTGTTAGGCATTTTTTTCTCCCCAGAATTTATTTTACATATCCATAGGTCTACCATTCATCCATGCTTTTAATACTGCTGCCAGATATGGTCTGGTGTTCCTGCTGTATATTTAAAGATTTTTTATAAAATCCGAAGAAGAATCAGTAATGTTATTAGTCATGACCTGCATTCTCAGCTTCAGTCACTTTCTCACCTTCGTAAAGTTGCTTTCCTGTGCCTTTTCTTTAATTACTTTCAAGGTATTTGTTTGGGTGAGCTTTTCACAATGATACCTAGACTTTATGAATTTAAGCACAGTACTAGATCACCAGAATCTATTTTGCACATTTATAAGACTACCATTCGTCCGTTCATCGAATATTGTTGCTACATCTGGTCAGATGCTTCTGCTATATAATCTCGAGATTCGGTACACTTTTCCACCGCCATAACGTCGATTTCTGTGCCTTTTTCTCTAAATATTTTCATGGTAATTCTACTGATAAGCTTTCTTCTATGATACCTCGACTTCACAAATTTAAATACAGTACTGGATTGGGAATTAGTAATCATAATTTCACTGTTAAACCTGCTAGATGTAACTGTAAGTTCTATGCTAATAGTTTCTTCTCTCGTACTTCTCGATTGTGGAACACTCTTCCGGTTTCTTGATTTCCTGTCAACTATGGTCTTAAAACAAATTAAATGCAACGTCATTTGTCATCATTTGATTCCTGTTATTTTATTGCCTCTCTGCTTCTTTCACTCTCGGTAAACCATTGCGTCTTTTATCTCGTGTCTTTTATTGTCTTGCTTGGTTTGATCGATTGATTGATTTGTTTTTACGGATTATCAGCATTTTGTAGATTATTTAAAGCCAGGAATTATTTTTATATAATAAAAATCTTTTGGAGATAATAATGATTTACTAATACAAGTTCTACTAATTAACCCATAGCTGAAGTGGGGAAGAGGTGAATTCATACTCGATATAACGAGGGACATACATACCCGATAGAACGAACCCGATTTAAATTAGAACAGGGCTCTTTGATTTGCAATTCCGAGCTGTTATCCACTGCACCAACCACACACCAAGCTTACTGCGTAAGCCTGCCTTGCTTAAAGTGAAATTATATATATATATATATATAAAATCATATATGATGACCAAACCCTCAGCCTCCATAATAATAATCTAACATGACGTAAGAACTTATTGGTTAGGGTAAATATTTCTAATGAAAAGAGTTTTGTATAAGTTGAAATTCACATGATACAACTTTACTAATTTTAGTTGATCAATACCTATTTTAATGTGAAAATACTAACTTGCGTAATAAAATCTAGCATTTCACTCACACACACACACAGACAGATAGATAGATAGATAGATAGATAGATAGATAGATAGATAGATAGATAGATATGAAGAGACTGGACTGAGATAGATATCGTCGATAGTTGGCTATTGCAATGAATTCTATCCTCACTGAGTGCACTAGGATTGTGGCCTTGTGCCAGTTTTAGTTTTATCTCTACACTTGATCAGGTTTGTCTGGTTACAAAATAATTTTCTGTAAATTCCATTTCATTTAAGTCATGACCAAATAGTATTTATCAGTCGCTTGATCATGTCAAAAGAATTAATCTCCATAAATAAAATTCTTGAGATGAAACGTGTTACGTAGGAGTTTGTTTTTTGTTTGTTATATTTTTCATTTTGTCGTTCAATTAGCCATTATTAGTTTAGTATATAGATTTGTATGTAATATCTTCCATAATACATAGCGGCTCGGGTTGGATTCCATTCGAAACCATTGCATTCATTTACGTGTTAATACTCTTGGGAAAGGTATGAATCCTCCTCTTCTACCCCTAGATATGGATAAATAGCAGGACAGACCGGGTTCTATAGCCTTGGATGGCAACTGGTCTACCGCAGAAAGAAATGGATGCGGGAAAAAATCTGCCTCGTCAGTCATGTATCGAAAGATACATGATTGACTACGCGTGTATCACGCATGGCATATAACTGATATCGAATGCCCTAAACTTTTAGCTTTGTGTCAGATTCAGCTAAGCTCCCCTTAGAGCAGTGGTTCGCCAGCTTGTCTCGCTAATACTACTGTAGTGAAATCTATCTTCGCTAGCAATTCCATTGTTATAGCCTTGTGCCAGACTAAGCACACGCTCGCGATATTTTTAATGAGCGGAAGAAGATAGAAACAATGAAAAAAAGATGCAATAGAATATTAAAGTGACGGTGGCTCTATTGAATAATGGATTACTCGGAACAACAAATCTCATTAGCACATCCAAGACAAGATTGAAGCGAGATAGAAAATATTTATCATGTGACGGTCATTCCCATAATTTTTGTAATACCTGGTATAGTCCGTAAAGTAAACAAGTAGGTAACGTGCCACGAATACTTAGCAGAAAACAT
>CAHIKZ030003228.1:2337500-2470000 GCA_903632075.3 Acanthosepion pharaonis
ATAAAATTTGCAGTACAAAAAGCTACCTTCATTTTTTTGTTTTCTCACAAGACAGTAACAACATAACGTGTTATAAAGAAAACACAAATTATTCATTAAAAATGAATTTTATAATCCAAATATTCGTTATTATGATGAATAGTAGCATATAATTAAATTAACTTTCTATGACAAAATTATTAATAATGTCATATTTTGTGAATTTCGCTGTTTAAAATAATCGGAAAACAGTAAAAAGAGGAAGACGATATTGACAAGATAAAGTCGTCTCTTTTACATTTTTTGGTATATTTTAAAAGAATAGTTGTTAAATATTATATATATATATATATATATATATATATATATATATATATATAGCACATTTTTCAGTCGCTTAAATTTGGCGAAATATTTCAACTTTCTTGAATCATCATCAGAGTAAGTGGAGATAATTGGTGAGTTTCATAAAACTAGTGGGCAAAGAGTGTTACGACGTAAGCAAGGGGTAACGTCTCTCTCTCTCTCTCTCTCTCTCTTTTTTTTTTTGACGATGCCGGTTCTTAAGTTCTAATTGTTTTTATTTATTGTTTGTTGTTTTTGTTGTATGAGTCTTTCTTCACTAATCATAATTCTTTATTTACTATTTGATTTTAGTAGTATTTTGGCATTGTTTGCGAGAAGCTGTCTAATGTTACTATGATCCTTATGCTGCTTATTAATGTGTTACCTGATGTCACTGTGGTCCGATAGGTGGAAGGTGAGCCTCTGTGAGAGTGTGGTTGGGATATATCCTATGTAAGACTTTTTCTATTTTATTTGCAGAGAAACAATTATATTCAAACACAACATTGCTAGGTGCTTGCAAGTTTGGGATATATTATTTTTAATCTAAGTTGCTAGTATTGATTTTTTTTTTTAGTAAATAATGAATCTGATGTATTTATTTTATCGACTTGTTTTATCTATGTATGATTTTTTTTTATTACTGTTTCGTCTTTTTTGTAATTGTGGTGCATTTAATTTCAGTAATAAATGTTAATAGCGTTATTATCAATATAATGTTTCTGACTTTGGTTTTTATTAGTAAAATCGCTTTTTAAATGAAATTTGATTTTCTTATAAACATTCAGGTGTCCATTATTGGTAAATGCTTGTTTTATATTTAAATTTTTAAGGAAAATTATTTTAGATAAGGGAATTAATTTTACTCTTTGGATTAGGTTATTAATGATAGCAGTTTTATATTTTTCAGGGCAATATATATATATATATATATATACCCACATTTTCAGTCGCTTAAAATTGGTGAAATCTACAGGTGGTAGGGGAAAACGTTGTCCGAATGAAGGTCAAATGGAGTGCTGGAATGCAAGGAAGCCGTTAAGAAGGAGGTTACAGTCGGTACTCATCAAGACACACGGTTGACCCGTGGAATTATGGGTAGACTGATTGCTCCAGTTTTAAAAGCAGACGTGATACGGAAGTTAAAGAATGAAGATTTGGGTAATGAAACCTGGACGAGGTCAAACACAGGTCGGTTTGAAAGGATGGGCACTATATCATGATTGTTCTCGCCTTTTTCCGACCCCCCCACTCTTTCTCCTTCTCTCTCTCCCTCTCTCTCTCCCTCTCTCTCTCCCCCTCTCTCTCTCTCTCTCTCTTTCTGCATGTATAATAATGTCCAGTACTCGTTTTCCGACTTCTACTAAGGTGGCAAGGCAATCCCTGAAGTTGACGCCTACTCAGGTATGCATATGTTTCTTAAACATTCACTTGGTCCAACGGTGGTTTCTACTACAAATATGCAATTTAGTTACGATTTCTGGGAGAGAGCAGATAATATTCAGCCACATTTTAATTGTGCAACAGCCTGAGATCGCCTTCTTGTTCAGATTAAGATGCGAATGTTCTAACCAATAGGCAACTCTCCCATATATATATATATATATATATATATATATATATATATATATATATAAACACACACACACACACACACACATACATACATACATATATATATATATATATATATATATATATATATATATATATATATATATATATATATATATACATATATAAGTGTGTGTGTATTTAAGTATATATTGTTAAATATAACAAAAAATGAATACCTATTGTGTTTGATCATGAGCCAGTCTAAACTCTGAATATTTACTTTACTTTGGTGGGGAAAATAAAGATAAAAATTGTACAAAATTTGGATAAGTTTTTTATTAAGTTGTCCGTTGATCCAAGCTTACGGCTCACGTGAGCCATCTTCAGATATGTCCGCATAACCATTCTTTTTTTATTTTGGGGCGAAATCTACAAGTTGCAGGGGAAAGGATTTTGGGGCGAAATCTACAGGTTGTAGGGGGAAAGTTTTTGGGGCGAAATCTACACGTAGGGGAAAATTTTAATGGGTGAAATCTACAGGTTGTAGGGGAAACGTTTTTTGGGCGAAATATACAGGTTGCAGGGGAAATGTTTTTTGGGCAAAATCTACAGGTTGTAGGGGAATAGTTTTCGGGCGAAATCTACAGGTTTAGGGGAAAATTTTGGGGGCCGAAATCTACTGATTGTAGGGGGAAAGTTTTTACAGCGAAATCTACAGGTTGTGGGGGAAAAGTTTTTTGGGCTAAATCTGCAGGTTGTAAGGGAAAAAGTTTTTTGGGCGAAATCTACAGGTTGTGGGGGAAAAGTTTTTTGGGCAAAATCTACAGGTTGTAGGGGAAAGGTTTTTTGGGCGAAATCTACAGGTTGTAGGGGAAAGGTCTTGGACGAAATCTACAGGTTGTAGGGGAAAGGTTTTTGGGGCGAAATCTAGAGGTTGTAGGGGAAAAGTTTTTGGGGCTAAATCTACAGGTTTAGGGCAAAAATTTTGGGGGCAAAATCTACTGGTTTTAGGGGAAAGTTTTTTTCAGCGTAATCTACAGGTTGTAGGGGAAAGGTTTTTTGGGCGAAATCTACAGGTTGCAGGGGAAATGTTTTTTGGGCGAAATCTACACGCTGTAGGGGAAGAGTTTTTTGGGCGAAATATACAGGTTGTAGGGGAATAGTTTTGGGACGAAATCTACAGGTTGTAGGGGAAAAGTTTTTTGGGCGAAATCTACAGGTTGTAGGGGAAAGGTTTTTTGAGCGAAATCTACAGGTTGTAGGGGAAAGGTTTTTGTGGAAATCTACAGGTAGGTGAAACGTTTATTGGGTGAAATCTACAGGTTGTATGGGAAACGTTTTTTGTTCGAAATCCACAAGTTGTAGGGAAAAGTTTTTGGGGCGAAATCTACAGGTTGTAGGTGAAAGGTTTTTTGGGAAATCTACAGGTTGTAGGGGAAAAGTTTTTTGGGCGAAATCTACAGGTTTTAGGGGAAAATTTTTTGGGCGAAATCTACAGGTTGTAGGGGAAAAGTTTTCTGGGGAAATCTACAGGTTGTAGTGGAAAAGTTTTTTGGGGGAAATCTACAGGTTGTAGGGGAAAGGTTTTTACGGCGAAATGTACAGGTTGTAGGGGAAACGTTTTTTGGGTGAAATCTACAGGCTGTCGGGGAAAAGTTTTTAGGGCGAAATCTACAGGTAGGGGAAAATTTTGGGAGGCGAAATCTACAGGTTGTAGGGGAAATGTTTTTTGTGCGAAATCTACAGGTTGTAGGGGAAAGGTTTTTTGAGCGAAATCTACAGGTAGGGGAAAAGTTTATTGGGTGAAATCTACAGGTTGTATGGGAAACGTTTTTTTGCGAAATCCACAAGTTGTAGGGAAAAGTTTTGGGGGCGAAATCTACAGGTTGTAGGGGAAAATCTTTTTGGGCGAAATCTACAGGTTGTAGGGGAAAATTTTTTGGGCGAAATCTACAGGTTGTAGGGGAAAAGTTTTGGGGGCGAAATCTACAGGTTGTAGGGGAAAGGTTTTTGGGGCGAAATCTAGAGGTTGTAGGAGAAAAGTTTTTGGGGCTAAATCTACAGGTTTAGGGCAAAAATTTTTGGGGCGAAATCTACTGGTTTTAGGGGAAAGTTTTTTTTAGCGTAATCTACAGGTTGTAGGGGAAAGGTTTTTTGGGCGAAATCTACAGGTTGCAGGGGAAATGTTTTTTGGACGAAATCTACAGGTTGTAGGGGAATAGTTTTGGGACGAAATCTACAGGTTGTAGGGGAAATGTTTTTTGAGCGAAATCTACAGGTTGTAGGGGAAAGGTTTATTGGGTGAAATCTAAAGGTTGTATGGGAAAGGTTTTTTTGCGAAATCCACAAGTTTTAGGGAAAAGTTTTGGGGGCGAAATCTACAGGTTGTAGGGGAAAGGTTTTGGTGGGGAAATCTACAGGTTTTAGGGTGAAAGTTTTTGAGCGAAATCTACAGGTTCTAGGGAAAGTTTTTTTGGGCGAAATCTACTGGTTGTAGGGGAAAAGTTTTTTGTGCGAAATCTACAGGTTGTAGGGGAAATGCTTTTTCAGCGAAATGTACAGGTTGTAGGGGAAAAGTTTTTTCAGCAAAATCTACAGGTTTTAGGGGAAAAGTTTTTTGGGCTAAATCTACAGGTTTAGGGGAAGATTTGGGGGGGGGCAAATCTACTGATTGTAGGGGAAAAGTTTTTTCAGAGAAATCTACAGGTTGTGGGGGAAAAGTTTTTTGGGCGAAATCTACAGGTTGTAGGAAAATGTTTTTGGGGGAAATCTATAAGTTGTAAGGGAAAATTTTTTGGGGGAAATCTACAGGTTGTAGGGGAAAAGTTTTTTGGGCGAAATCTACAGGTTTTAGGGGAAATGTTTTTTGCGGAAATCTACAGGTTGTAGGGGAATGTTTTTTGGGCGAAATCTACAGGTTGTAGGGGGAAATTCTTTTGGTCGAAATCTACAGCTTGTAGGGGAAAAGTTTTTTGGCCGAAATCTACACGTTGTAGGGGAAAAGTTTTTTGTGCGAAATCTACAGTTTGTAGGGGAAAGGCTTTTTCAGCGAAATGTACAGGTTGTAGGGGAAACGTTTTTGGGGCGAAATCTACTGGTTTTACGGAAAAAGTTTATTGGGTGAAATCTACAGGTTGTATGGGAAACGTTTTTGTGCGAAATCCACAGGTTGTAGGGTGAAAGTTTTTTAGCGAAATCTACAGGTTGTAGGGAAAAATTCTTTTGGGCGAAATCTACACGTTGTAGTGGAAAAGTTTTTTGGGCGAAATCTACATGTTTTAGGGGGAAAGTTTTTGGGCAAAATGTTTTTTGGGCGAAATCTACTGATTGTAGGGGGAAAGTTTTTTCAGCGAAATCTACAGGTTCTAGGGGAAAAGTTTTTTTGACAAAATCTACAGGTTGTAGGGGAAATGTTTTTTGGGCGAAATCTACAGGTTGTAGGGGAAAATTTGGGGGGCGAAATCTACAAGTTGTAGGAGAAGGTTTTTTGGGCGAAATCTACAGGCTGTCGGGGAAAAGTTTTTAGGGCGAAATCTACAGGTTGCAGGGGAAAATTTTTCGGGGCGAAATCTACAGGTTGTAGGGGAAATGTTTTTTGTGCGAGATCTACAGGTAGTAGGGAAAAGGTTTTTTGAGCGAAATCTACAGGTTGTAGGGGAAAGTTTTTTTGGGGAAATCTACAGGTAGGGGAAAAGTTTATTGGGTGAAATCTACAGGTTGTATGGGAAACGTTTTTGTGCGAAATCCACAAGTTGTAGGGAAACATTTTTGGGGCGAAATCTACAGTTTGTAGGGGAAAATCTTTTTGGGCGAAATCTACAGGTTGTAGGGGAAAAGTTTTTTGGGCGAAATCTACAGGTTGTAGGGGAAATGTTTTTTTGGGCAAAATCTACAGGTTGTAGGGGAAAAGCTTTTTGGGCGAAATCTACAGGTTGAAGGGGAAAAGTTTTTTGGGCGAAATCTACAGGTTGTAGGGAATAACTTTGTCCGAATGATAATTACTTGCTGAAATCCTTTTCTATCCGTATGCAGGCTATTTGTAAATTTCTCTAAATATCCCTGGTAATTATAATTATTTTGTCCCCTAATTCAATTTTTCTTAGTAGTAATGTATACTTTGGCGTCGTTCTTTATCAAATGCTTTTTGCATAATCTATGAAGCATCTTTGTCTTTGTACTACTCACTCTGGTCGCAATGAAATATAACGGTTGGCCGCTCGTATCCGCGTATTTTTAGGGCCGCTAGTCAATTCCTATTGTAAACATCTGCTCAGGCACATTTGTACTTGTTTAGTGCCAACAAAGCCTTATATACGCCACCTGTGGTTTATATTGCAACTATGCAGAGCGGACCTTAGTTACAGTTTCTGGGAGAGAGAGCATCATCTGGCGTGATCAACAGTATGGACTAGGTCAGTACGCTCAAATCCTCAAATTTCATACTAGCTCAACCACCAACCCCGCCAAAATAGTTCCAGCTACCAATTTCACTCACAAGTCTTGGCACACAAGCCCTGATGAGCACCTGACCAGGGATTTAGAACGTTCACTTTCCCCTACCCCACCCATAAGACCCCGGTTCAATTCTGTCCATGGCCGATTTGTCAGTAAGAGAACGTCTTGATGTTATTGGCCTGTAGAGGCTATCCCAAAAAACCCTAGCACGGGTCGCTATAATAGTATACTGATTATAAAGACAGCATCTTTCTTGTTCCAGTGTATTGAACGAAACTACACTTTTCCTACGTATTTCCCGTCCAATTATTTTACTAGCACTTTTCAGTAGAAGTCTAATGACTAGATTCTCACGGGGAGCACGCACTTATTTGCATCTGACTTCTTTGACATCGCTTTCGGTTTTTACTACTGCCATGTATATCATATTTAATATTTCAGTAATCTTATCGGCCCCGAATTGTCTAGGGCGGACAGCATGACTACCACAATCCCATCTAATACATTTTTTTTAATCATTTCACTCCAAGCAAGTCAATAAAGCTACTAAGACGCAAGGAGGTTACTAAGTATGAGAGAATATGAGAAAAAGAGAACATTATTAAAGAAAAAGAACAATGAAACAACAGGAAAAAGGCAGCAGTTAACGATTGACATTGCATTTAAATCTTTGAAGATCAAACTTGACTGGGAAGCAAGGAACTGGAAGAGTGTTCCACAAGTGAGAAGTGCAAGATAAGAAACTCTTAGCATTGAACTTACGATTACATCGAGACATTTCAACATTTAAGATTCCGAGACATCACTGACAATCTAGTACTGTTTAAAAGTTTAGTCATAAAATCTAGGTATCATAGAGAAATATTAACCAGAACAATTAACATGAAAGTATTTATAGAAAAGACATCTTTGGATTTTATCAAGAATATATAAACACATAGCAGATGCACCAGATCAGATGTAACGCCAATATTGAATGCATGGATGTATGGTAGATTTATAAATATGTAAGATAGATTTTGGAGAGAAAAACTCTCCAGCAAAACAAAGTGTACCAACTTCTCTAGTAGCAGACCTAGCAATTGATTCAATATAATGTTTCCACTTTACGTCAGCAGAAAAAATAGCCCGAGAAGTCACAAGGAGTCACTCTTCTGAAGGTTAGCATCAGCCATGCTGCTGCTTTTTCTATTCATCTTGGTCAGTGTCCATTTTAACCATACAAGTCCTACTATGTTTTTATGCATTGTAAATGTATATATCTTCTGTCGTCATGGAAGAGTTCTCCGATATTTTCGTTCCATCTTTGAAGTATATTTTCTTTTTCTAGTATGAGCGTCGCCTCTTCAGATTTTATACATCCTATCAAGGGTATGTCTTCTGTCCCGTTATTTATTTTATATTTTTTGCCTGCCTGCCTGCCTGCCAAGTCTAGGCGCAGCGGTGGTTTTATCTTCGCACACTTCTCGTTGAGTCATTCATCTTTTGTCTTTCTAATTTCTTTCTAATATTTTCGCTTCACATTCTGTATGCTGTGCCATTCATTGGGTTTGTTTGCTGTCACTTATTCATCAGTTCGAGAATTTACTCTATCATCCACTGTTTTTTTTTTCTTTTTCGTTTCTTTCTTTGAGATGATCGCGTTCGTCGATGTCACTAGAGCATCACTTAAGATAATCCACTTTAAATCCCTAATCTGTTATAAGCAATTATATTTATTCTTCACTCTATCAGCATACATCTGTTTACACCTTTTCGTCCCGGTGTCTGTTGTATTTTATTTTAGTCATTGTTTTGCATTTAATATCCGTACTTTTAATCTCAGTTTGTATATGACTGGGAGGTGGTTGCTCCAACAGTCAACGCTTATATATTTTTAAAGTGCAGAAATGTATTTCTGAACCTAGAACTCCATGCTCTATCTCAACAAGAGCCAAATCAGATAATAAAAAAATGAAACATGACCGCCACATCTGGCCCAAAGTTGCCAATCCTTAATTTCCAGCCTCGCCCGAGGGAAAAAGCGTTTGCACAGCCTTGTGATGGATTGTTTGCCTCACTTCAACCACTTTCCCAGAGACGAAACGTTTCTAGCCTCTCGCTATTCTACCGCTATTTCCATGGCTGTTGTTCCGTTGGATTCTGACCTTCACCCGCTATACCACATCCACTAAGCCGACTCATCCTCACTCGGTTCATATTCCATTCGTAAAGAATAAGTTCCATTCAGACAGATTCTTCCTCAGAACTGTTACAATGTTGAGAGGATGCTCCCATGATCACACTGCAAGTTTAATCGCTTCGAGGGTCAATCGTTATCTATCCTACATATCCTCATAATATGCAACCCTTGTTCCCTTCCTGTCCACAATTACAACATCCCCATTCAGTAACACTCTACCTTGAGTGGCACTTAGGACTTTATAATTTTATGCTATGCTAAATCTAATCTTACTACTTATAATTTTATTTAAATCCATGTTTTTATTCAAAGCCTTATACAAGAAGGATATAAATTACAGCTCTATTCATTTAGCGAAGTAAAAAGAGATTCTGCAAAAACAAAAAAAAACAAAACAAAATGAGAGATTTTAGCTTAAAACCGAATGCAATGTCCGATCTGACTTGACCGTAACGAGTCAGCTGTGAAAGCGGATTAAAATGTATTTTTCACAACGCAATAAAGCGGACATTTTTATTTCCAGTGAAAGCATTTTCACTTTTTATTTCGACTTTTATTCCGTCCTATTATTCTCACCATTTTTTTTATCCCAGAACTATATATCAATTTCATTATTACTATTATTTTATTACTAGTTTTATTCCATCTTATTATTGTTGCTTTTTAGTCCAACGTCCTTGGTCAAAACAATCATTATTACTATTATTTTATTACAAGTATACACATTATTATTATTATTATTATTATTATTAAAATAATAAGCATGGAATTCGCTGTCAAATTAGGAAAAGACTTTCCCCGCAACTGTCAGATAGCATTACATAGCGTGAATCGATTGAAACACTGTACTAAAAACAACAGTGATAAAGATTTTATGAAAATATTGTAAAATAATGTAACCTCATTATTGAGGCATTTGAAAGAACATAATTGGTGTTGTATTCAGTTTCATATCCGATAACAAATAGTCGTCTGTTGCTCTGATCAGATCTTCGAAGAAGAAAGCATTTAAGAAAAAGAGATCCTTTGAGTAAATGAGCAGAAGACGCTCCCAACAACTAATTAGTCAGATTCAAAATCAAAATCAAACCTACAAATAACGAAAGCGTTCTTTGTACCAATCCTGTGCAATATCGATTTTTTCTCAAATCAATTCTAATCAACAGATCGATGCAGACGGTAATCACTGATTTAGTTTCTTTCGAAAAATATGTTAGATTTCGTTTCGACATTATTCCGTTTTTGAGATCAGGCAGGATTCATACGCGCCAACACAATCAAATTTACACCTACTACCAAGTTATTTCAAAGTACCAAGAACAAAACACTCTTGCTTTTCCTTTCCCCTCTCTTTCACTTCCAATATATATATATATATATATATATATATATATATATATATATATATATATATATATATATATATATATATATATATCGAGATAGATAGATAGATAGATAGATAGATAGATAGATAGATAGATAGTCTGATGATTGCGTTTAAGCATGAAATAGACTGTCTCCGTTGGGTGTTGACTTCAATGAACACACACACACACACATACATATATATATATATATATATATATATATATATATATATATATATATATATATATATATATTAATGGAATAGTATCAACATCCGCTATTCAGACTTTCATGCAATAGCAATCAGGCAAATATCGTATGAAATCGATAGCTATAAACTGATTTAAATAATCCAGGGGTGGCAGGTATCTACTACTCCGGATGTATGCTTGTAATTACATACTTATTACTATGCCGACATAAGACCATCATCTTGTTTCTCGTATTCCACATCTGGTCACCAATTTGCTATTAGATAATTTCACTTAGGCACAAATTACACCTTCACCAACTACGTTATATGGTCTGACTTTAGTCAGTCTTTTCCATGTGACACTTAGCACTAATGTATGGGCATAGGGAGCTCTAGATAGTGGTAGTACCTTTGATGTTTGGCATGCTGCACCTTTGGGTGGGCAGGCATCACTGATCCTCAACCATCTCTCATGTGAATGCTCCAAGTTGCCCTGTCCATGTAAACCGCTTCAGCTGGCGGGCTAAACTCACATGAGGTGTGGTGTTAATACAGCACTACTGGGCGAAGGACTTCCTCGACGCAGATCACCGGCCAGGGCAGAAGGTTTCTTCAGATGAACTACAACAGACACGTGTTTGTGACCAAGGCGAGCTACCTAGTTGGATGACATTGGCTGGAAAGGGATGGGCTCCACCAGGTTAAAACGCCCAAGACATGCCACATGACGGTGCCCCTAAGATTCCTTTCTGGGTTGAGAGTGAAAGCCAAGCCAAGCCAGAGTTGGCGCTTCCCTTCCGTTGCTGATGACTTCCTAAAAGTAAGTAGAAAGAGTGATACTAACTTTGTATTTTTTCTTGCTCAGACTCATCTTCTGGTTGTAGAAGCGTCTTTTCCATTCACCCTCTTCGACTCCTCTATAGCCACCACTAATCGCCTTAGCTTCATAAACAACGTCCCTTATCAATAAATTTCTTTTTTGGACATAGAGTGTGTAAGAAGTTTGTCAAATGATCATTGTGTCCAACCGCTTTCGCATATTTGTCTTAATATGTAAATTATGATGGCATTTCTTTTAGCAATAGAAAGGTTTTCAGCATTTAGATGAATCTATTAAGTTGGTAGTTAGGTGTTTCTATTAGGTTGCTGTTTTCTTGTGCACGCGTGTGTGTGTGTGTGTGTGTGTGTGTGGTATATTAAAGAGATCATACAAGAGAGCGTATGTTGAGATGCAGTGTCTGTGGATATTGTCCAAATGAACGACCACTTTTAACCATACCTCTGCTCCTTTTCAAGATCCGGGCTTATGTGGACCTGTTGTCTTTCACATGTTCAAATAGTTCGGCGTTGGCCACTATATGTATTTTTAAAAACACGACTCGACTTCAACAACTATATTTTTTTGTTTTAATTTTCGACAGGTATATTTAATTTCGAAGAAGTGTTGCTTCTATATTCTGTCCTGACCGCAGCTCGTCTTAAACGGGTCACCTTTTTCGACGACACTCGCCAGCCCAGCGTTTTGTCCGTTGCATACGGATGGAAGTCCCCATGGTAAATATTGAGCATACAGTCATAGACTTCTCGTCGTGCTATTTATCCCAGAGTTAAAATTCCAACAACATCGTCAATTTCTTCAAATTCTTTTATTGGTTCTAAAAAAAGAATATTTTGAGAGCAATAAAAATGTAAACAAATGTGAAAATAATATATATATATATATATATATATATATATATATATATATATATATATATATGATAAGAATATAGTTTTATGGTACGCTATACTTATAGATTAAAGTGCCCAATATCAGAGATAGATCGTATGTAAATATAATAGTGGACATTGAGGACAGCTCCCAGCGGCAACAGTCTTTTTCATGCTTAAATGCAATCTTCATGTTTGAAGATGGTGTTTAAGCATGAGACAGATTGTCGGAGCTGAATCTTGGCCTCACCTCAATGTCCATTTATATATATGTATGCGTGTGTGTGTGTGTGTGTGTGTGTGTGTGTGTGTGTGTGTGTGTGTGTGTGTGTGTGTGTGTGTGTAAAACAATCAAATTAAACCATAATTTAATATCTATATATGTATAAGACAATCAAATTAAACCATAATTTGAATTCACTATAAAACCGATGCTCTTCAGGCTCGAAATCTTTTCATCTTCCCCCAACGTTTCATATATTTAAGGAATAAGCTGAAAAGTTCTCAGCAGAACCAAATTCTGGTGTTTGCTCGTTTGGATCAGATTTTGGAAAGTGGGCAATGTTCAGTTCAAAGTAAAAATATGAAATTTGAGTTTCTGATTTTCAAGGCCACCTCATTAGTGCAATATAATCTTCCTCACTCAACATCATAAAAGTAGCCATATATTTCAAAATCTGTGCACACAGGAAGATATAGATTGATCCAAATAACGTTTATATTAATTTGAAAAATGAATTTTTATTAGGAAAAGAACTGAGTTTGTCAATTTATATTATAAAAAAACAATATTAAATTTTGAAATTGTTTCCTATCAAAGTAAGCCTATTATAGAAGCCAATTTCTGACAGAGATTTTCGGGAAATGAGTCCTTGATTACCGTTCAAGTTGCCGATTACGTGAGGATTTTAAGTAACATTTACATCGGAGATAATTCAATAAGAACCTGAAGACCGATCCAATTCCATGAAGTGAAAATCTCTAATGAGGATTAAAAAAAGACATTTTATTCTTTACGAAATCAAATTTAAAATAAATAAGACCATTTCAACCTACTTTTGCGATGCCGCAATAAAGATTATTTCTATCAATAACATTGTCATTATTAATGAGATTTAATATCTCTTTTTTTACTTATAAGTCTATGCTCGAACTAAATTCTGTATTTACAGAAAGGAAAATAATATTTTAATTCAGAAAAAATGAAATTAATCACGGTAAAAGTAATGTTCATATTAGTTCAATGCCTGTTCTTTAATTACAAGAGAGTTCATATTAGAAGCCTACAAAGCATTTTAAAATAAATACAAAAGTCTTCAGATTCTAATTCTAGTCCTCAGCATCGTATCCTTTATTCTCAATTGTGATATTCCATTTTTATATAAGGACATGTATAGCTGTCATGTAGAAGATTATTGTCTGCTTTTAGCCATGTGACTTGCTTTATCACCTCCTTCAAGAGCCTCAATCAATTAGGGAGCCAGATGAGGATTATAGGGTGGAAGAAGCAAGATTTACGCCGTGATTGCTTATCTGGTATTAATGCTGTTGTGAAGCTTTTCATTGTCCTGATGAAAACCACATATGTGGCTTAACTGGTAGAAGCTTTGTTTTAAGACTTGACAATATTTCCACTTATGAGTCAGAATTGATAGTGGTGCTATTGGGCATAAACTTTATTAGTGGACATCGCTTTTCCTGCGGGAACACTGCATTCTGGGTAAGTTTGGATGGTGCTACTCGACTGAACTTCATTTATTCTCTCGGCCATCCACATCACATTTCCTTCGTGTACCTACATAGTAAGGTGATATCTTTCCGTATTGTGCAGCACAGAAGCTCTTGGACAGCAATAACCTTTGCTCTTTTCTGGAGTTTGTCAATATTCTAGGGAACCATTTTGCACAAACCATTGAGTAGACAAAAGCGTGCGCTAAACTAGAAGCACTAGCAGAGGATTACCTGAAGACATTCACTAGTGATTCTTTAGTCAGCTCTTACGATAGTGTTGACCTGTTTCTTCTTCTTCCCAGCCTGTGAAGGTCTTTTTTGTTGGACGTAGGCCTTCTCCCTAGATTCATGGGGAGGAATGGGCCATTAGCCTACCGCGCTAGCTCAATTCGGGTTGGTAGGGGTTCAGATGTCTCGGTGTTGCTTAACTTCGGCACTCCCTTTCCATAAACTAATCCCCAGTGAAAGTTTGCAGCATTTTATTCTTACAAAAACAGAAATTCTGTGACAGCTCTTTACCTTCTACGTCTGTCCACAGTGGTAGCCATTTGGAAAGAGGATCATGGGTACAGCAAAAGAAGGTAACTAAATTTCTCTTGGGTTCCTACATTCATATTTTATAGCTTTAAGAAAAAAAACCCTAAAGCCTTTTTAAAATTAAATTAGAACAGACATTGCATTACATTTTACTCTACAACTCTAGTGCATTTATTCTTATCAGACTCGCTACTGTATCCATCGTTGACTTTCTTGTCAAAGTTTACTTTCTAGAAACACGTCAATTAATATTTCTTTTGTAATAAGAAAACACTATGCCATTCAAATGTTTCCTACGATTTTAAAATAATTGACATAATTAGTATTTAGCCACAGACAACTCCGTGTTGCGTTTTCTAGAACCAGGTCATTTCAAAATATATCTTTTACTAAACTCTGTGAAATTATGAATATTTGCTAAACAGCTTAGTCAACAAAATAGTGTTGCACGAAAACTGAGTGGAACTTCCTTGAAAATCAGCATTGGAAATTCTGGCTTTTTACTTGGGATCGAACACAACCACTGCCACCAAAGAAAAGTATGCAAATCTCTCAGCCAAAAGGGGGATTAATAAAAAAATTTAGTAGCAAATATTATGTTACGCTAATATTCTCTGTGAAGCATTGTCTATCTTTTACTTTGAAAATCAGCAAGCGAAATTGGGGCTTATTACCTTGGTTCAAACACTGAACTTTGGCTCAAAATTTCGTAGGTTCTTAAAAAGATTGAAAAAAAAATTTGCATAAAAAATCCTTTGATTTTTCCTCTTAATAATAACATAAAAATTTTGTCGATAACACTTTGTTTTTATTAAGGGGCATTTATTTCATGTATGCGCATTTTTAGAGAATCTTCGGATGTACCTATAAGTCTTTAAATGTGTGAAACAAATAAACTTTTCAGTAAAGGCCTGTAACAAAAAACGAAAATACTTTTAATCAATTCTAATATATAATAGTAATGTAATAGAAACATAGACTTTAGAGGTGAACATAAGCTAAATAAAAATTAGAGTAAAGGTCTATAAAAAACAAAAATATTTTAATACTTTTTCTCATATAATGTAATCGAGTAGGGCACCTCGGAGCGGTGTAATGGGTAGCAAGCTTGTCTCGCTAGAACAACTACGACTAAATAGTGAGTTCGATCCTCACTGGGTGCCCCATACTTTCGGCCTTGTGCCACATCTAAGCTACGCTTTGAAAATCATGCTCTTTATCTATTCTGTGTATAAGTTCAATATTATTCCCTAATGTTCAGGTCGTTTTTACATTCTACGACCCCTGATCAAGCGGCATTGAAGGGAAATAAAATATAACCTCTGACATGGTTTAAAGACGCATCCCGTATCTTTGTGATACTGTCTGACAAGAAAGCTACCGATTTGGCTAGAAAGTCACATCAACGGCTATCATTCAAATTTATTCATATAACTCAACTCATCTTTATTTGATTTATTCTGCATTATATTGTTTGTTTAACTCGAGTAGGGATAAACGAGATCGTCTTAAAATGTTGAGATTGCTTCTGTCAAATGTCAACACGATCAGTTTTTAGCTTTCTTTTATCTTAACTATCTTGAATTTTAGGAGGTGTAATGAATAGCGGCTCGGATTAAGGAATCGGAGAATTCATTAAGTACTATTACCCCTGGGAAAGGCATGAAACCATTTATTCTTCCCCAGCTATGGGTAAATAACAAGACAGACGAGAAGAAAAACTCAAACCAGCTTGGTGAGGGTCGGGATCCGTCAGGCTATCTTGGCCTATACATACCACTGCTACGACGGCTACAGTACACGTAGTGTCCCATCAAATCTCTAATGGGTTACGGACTCGTGGACGATCTTGTTCACCCCCACCCCGCCCCCGGCTGATGAATCCCGGTGATCCAACTGGTCGGACGCGAATAAATTCAGTCAATTTAAGGCAATTACTTCTATTTTCATAGTGTTTTATTAGAAGTACTTTTAAATAATGAAGTTGCTTTATTTATCTAAAGAAAGAAGCCAATGTGGAGTCTTTCCACACTGTTTTATAAGTCATTTACAAAGCAGATTCGAGAAGGTCCTAAGTAAACGAAGGGAACTTTTTATAGCGCACACTTTGCATTCTTTCTGTAAATTGAAACTTGCCTAACTTTGTAACAAGAAAGCGAAGACATTGCGGAAACACCCGACAGGATGTTAGGGGTTAAGCCCACGACCTCTTCGATGTTTGAGAGGACGGGGACGACTACGAGTGATGGGTTGGCATCGAACGACAACGAAGGTGTGAGTCAAGACACTCTAATTATACTACACACCTACACACTTAAGTACACACGCAAACACACACACATATAGATATATTTTTTATAAAAGAGAGAGAGAGAGAGAGAGAGAGAAGTATATGTAAATACACGAAAACAAGACTGAACACCGAAATTCACACATATAAGTTATGTATATGCGTTTGAGAGATAAAAACACTGTATGAGTTCTCGTAGATATAAAGCTGTTTTAATACGAAGTAATATTCCATGGGCATATATGTATAGTTAATATAGTTAAAAAGTAATATATAGTTAAAAAGAAAATCATCCTTGATAATGACTAATGGCATAGCCGAAAGCGTTCAGAATTATAGAACATTTCGACAGTTTCTACACACTCTGTGTTCAGAAAAGAAAACACTTGTTCGAACACAAGAAAAATTAAATAAAAAGCTTAATTGCAGTACCTTGTCGGTCGTCTTTAATGAAACATGTATAAATGAAGGATTGCTGCCCAAATACACAATAATATATATATATATATATATATATATATATATATATATATATATATATATATGAAAGTGCGGGCAATGTGGAGTTGGCGATCAATGTTCAAATTTCGACCTATTCTGTCGCGTTCAATTTGAACTAATATCCTTGAGAAAAGTATGAATACGTCTCTTCCCCGCTTCTCATCAACTATAAATTAAATAACAGAGCAGACTATCGATCTTTAGCCAGTCTAAGAAAATTACTATTAAGTATATCAACACGATATTTAACACATAAGCACAAGTGCAAATGCACAGACACAAACGCATACACACACACACACATAAGGAGAAAAATCAACATCACACCAATAACTACCATTCCAAACAGATATAAAAGATTTCTGTTATCTGTTTGGATTGGTATTGCTTTTATGTCCATCGTCTTTTTCATGTTGAATTATATATGGTCTATGTTAATTATGTTTTATGAATATGTCCTGAAGATGGTCTATTAGACCGAAACGTTCGACGTTGACATTAAACATTAAAACAGCATAATCGCATATTAGGATTTTTGTTTGTTTTTTTCAGTATATTTTCTTATATATATATATATATATATATAAGTGGATAGTGAGGTCAATGCCGAGTGGCGGCAGTCTGTTTCATGTATCATGTATGAACACAATAATGTCATCTTGTGTTGACCTCAGTGTCCACTTTTATATTTGCATACGCTACATGCTATATCTTAAAAGTATATTTTTATCAAATCACACACACACACATATATATATATATATATATATATATATATATATATATATATAAGCTAAAAGTTTATCTCCATGCGTCAAATACATACCTATAATATATTTTATAAACAATTAAAACACATTAAAAATTCGCATTAAGAAAATAATCCATAAAATTTCTTTCTTTATAAAATTTATCGTATATATATAATATTGTAATATTTTAAAAGAACTTAAGTTTACCGAAATGAACAAGCGCATTGTTCATTTCAAACTGAATACAACGACAGCAACATGGCAGGCATCAGGCACAAAATTATAACGACAGTCGTATAAACAAAAACATCGAAAATAGTATTTTACATTCCTTGTTCGGGAACTAGTTTTAGAAGTTGTTCATCCATTGATTTTGTGAACTGTTGTATTTCTTCATATGAAACAGAGTGTACAACATGTTTTGAAGTTTTGCAGTTAAAGAATGAATTTTTGAGTAGCAGCTAAACAGTTTCCAGATGCCAAGTCGACTGTAAAAGTGGCAGTAAAACACTTTTATTCAAAATTCTTCATCGTAAGTCTCGATTGGAATTTGTACATCCGTATTGAAAAAAGATAATGATTTTTAGAACTTAGTTCCGTGAAGTGTTGGAACTAAAATTTACTTGTTTGGTTGAAATCTGACACAGAGAGTATGAACCATTAAAGAATTCATAAATGCCAGGAGCCCCATCCCTAGTGTAAAGAATGGGGGTGGGCGTAATTTTATGCTTTGGGGGTGTTTTACTGGAAATGCAACTGGTTGATTGTTTTAAATCGTAGAAACTATAAAAAAAAAAAAAAGAAGAGAAAAATATGAAAGATTCTGCCAGGTACCTTCTTGAAATATAACGTTTCAATTTCCAACATTATTAATACCGTAAGCACATAAATACACTGGTGAAAACTTGGCTGAAATGCAAGATCAATGATTTATCGTAGCCTGTAATGACTTTGAACTTGGATTCAATAGAAAATTTAAGACAAGAATTTAATTTAGGTTCAAGACAATCTTCAAATTTAAGAGAGAACAACTTGCTTTCAAAGAAAGGAACAATATGCCAAAAGATTGATTAACTGTACAAATTTGCCGAGAGATTAGAATTTTAACGTTCCCACCAAGAAACCCGGATGCGATTCATTCCATTACCGATTTGTCAGGGAAATAACGGTCAGAAGAGAAGATGCCAACATGCGATACCGAGGGAAAGTGATTGAAAACCCTACCACGTGTTGAGCCAAGCCCTGCGAGTGAAATTGGATAACCGAAGCTCTTCGAGAGTAGCACGAAGCTACAAGTCATCGTGGCCGAGGGATTCATTATGCCAGCCTTATTCAAGTGCTGATCATGTCAGATCATTTTGTATCTTATAAGGAGGCACGGTGGAGTAATGGATAGCGGCTTGGAATGATCAATCAGCGAGTAGAGTTCGAATTCCAATCGAGATCGTTTCCCATTGTAAAATGTATGAATACATCTCTCCACCTTCCTAGCTATGATTAAACAGCATGGAAGACTGAGTCATATAACTTTGAGTGACAACGGATCTAGAAGGTCAAATCTGAATTCCAAACCTTCAACTATGAATAGAGCAGACTGAGGTTGACAGCCAATCTAGGAGGACAACTCTCAATTCAAAATCATATGTAGCCGTACTATGCAGCTGATGAAAAGTACGATGACTCTATAATATACGCAATCGTCAGGCCATGTCGCTTGCGTTTGAGCACTAAACAGACTGTCGCCGCAGGGTGTTAACCTGAATGTTTATATATATATATATATATATATATATATATATATATATATATATATATATATATATATTTTTGTTTAAAATATGATTCCTTCTCTACATAAGAGTTCTCATGTTTCAAAAACGAGAGCCGAAATCATCCAAATAATTATTAAAATTAAGTTGAATTGAGGTGTTTAGTCTCGTTTCATCTTCAAGCGAAATTTTAGGAATAAGCTATCTCTCGGTTTACGTGTGTTTTTAGGCATGGTCCGTTACAACATTCGTTATTGTGGGGGTGGCTATGCTAGTTTTCTTCGTTAAGTGGTCAGAGAGTTGATTCTTATCTATAGATTCATCATCTTCTGAGACTTTTTGCTAAGGTTGGGTAGGTTATCTATTTCAAGGCTAATGTTGGCGGTCATCCTTTAGTTGGTTCCCAGCGCGGGATATTTTTATGGCGCGCCTACAAGTCGTTATGACATGTGTCGGGAGGATTGTCTTTTATTATTGCCCATCTGATTATCTATTTATTTATTTGTTTATTCAAGTGGGTGTTTTATATACAAATCGTATTGCACTGAATTTCAATTTGTTTTTGTTTTTTTTTGTTTTTTGACGACGACAGAAAGGGTTTTTCCTATTTAATGATTTGGCTAAGCTTTTAAGACTTTTATTAAGCTATGGGTTTTTTTATGCTAATTATTTAATGCGAATATTTGTTGATGTCGGCAAAAAACCGTTAACACTTGCCTATGGTTTAATAATTTTTCATTATTTAGAAATTTAATGATGTGTAGTTTTTCCTGTAAGCATAAAGGGCATGGGTCATCCCAGGTTTTACAAGTTTTATTTACTATTTTCCATTTTACTTTTGGTGTTTTATTCGTTTCTTTTAGATGCCAGAAATATTGGGATAGAGATGTCTGATTTCTATTTTGAATATTGCTGAAGGAGCTCTTGTGTTGCCTCCATCTAATTTTAAAATTATTCTTCGTTGAGCCTATGTATATCCTATCAGTGTTAGAACTCTCCATATATATATATATATATATATATATATATATATTAGCCATTTTGAATTGTTTCTATTTGTTAGAAAAACTAATGAAGGGATTACCGGTAATATTTGCACTATGCAGGATATTTCACATATGTATAAATGATACAAAATTACATGTCTCTATAACAATGTGACAACAGTTTTTTTAACGAATTTTCCCCACTTTATTACAAGCGTGCTTAGTAAACTCCCAAAAACATCATATTACAATTAAGAATATAATGCATAGAACAGACACAAAATTATAACGACAGTCGTATAAACAAAAACATCGAAAATAGTATTTTACGTTCCTTGTTCAGAAACTAGTTTTAGAAGTTTTTCATCCATTGATTTTGTGAACTGTTGTATTTCTTCATATGAAACAGTGTACAACATCCAGAATAGCACCCCAAACTTCATCTTTAATGGTAAATTGTTGTTCGTCTATGTAAACCTTCAATTTAAGAAAATTCCACAATTTTCAATAGAGTCAAGTTTGGTCGAATACGCTGGCCACTTCAGTAAAACATTTTTTATATATATATATATATATATATATATATATATATATATATATATATATATATAATGAAAAATTTGAAGGCAATGTCTATATTTCTTACCTCGATTCCCACGCTGAAGAATCCAAGAATAAACAGGTTCTCGAACATGAGTAAGACTAGAAGAGACGCAAAATGTCAATAGGTGAAATAATAGCAAAAAGTCAGGCAAGACGTGCCGAAAAACAGACAGATATTGCTTACAACAAAGCAAATTAGGGAACTCACGATGATTACTAACTATTCTTACCTACCATACCTCTCTCGCTCTACCTATCTCTCTCTCTCTCTATCTTTCTTACTATCACTCTTTAATTTTCTTTCAATCCCTTTCTCTCTCTCTCTTTATTTCACTCTCTTATTATTTCTTTCTTTGTATATTTCTCAAAGGGACATAAATATATAGACAGATTGACAGATAGAGACGAACAGAATTAGATACATTGATAATTAATATAAACTAACCATAGATAGAGAGATAAACTTTATGCAACTCAATTTAAGCAATCGGCCTATCTAGTTATTTATACTCTGATGAACCAAGATCAGCGACATCTAGCAAGAAAGGCGGCTACTGTCTCGTAACAGTCGAGCATGTGATGGTTAGGTGTATATAAGTAGATAAGACAGCCACAAGTACTTCATTTTTGATGTAATGGAATAACCTGTCTCCCCCATGAGTGACTACACTATAGGTAGTAACTACCTGTAAGTGTCTCTTAGTCAACGTACTACAGAGCCTAGCTGAAATCTTGTTCAGCTGTGCTAGTCGAACTCTCTGCCTTTGGATGAAGCTATGCCGAAGGGCAGAGTCTCGTTCGGGGAGGTAGATCGACCCGATCCCGTTTATGCGGGGTCTTCGAGGGTTTTTGGCCTAGCTTATATATATATATATATATATATATATATATATATATATATATATATATATTCCCCACCGGTAGCACATCTCGGAGTTTATTAATATATTGTCACTAGCTCTCATATTGCATTGAGCATATTTTATTAACACCGCCATTCAATATGCGATATGTTCTGACAAAAAAACGATTCACCCGTTTATTTCCGGAAGGTAACAAGACACAAAAACTATATATATATATATATATATATATATATATATATATATATATATACTATCCAAGGTACCCGATGTTGCCCGGGTGTACAATTTTTAACCGCACTCCCTTTATACCTGCACCCCATGTCTTGAAATGTCTGCCTGCATCCCCGCTTGCATGTATCGTTCATTGGTATACTAAGCTACTCCTCACCCTCATCTTTTTTATAGTATGTCCTTCGCAAGTGTTTAATTGTTCTTAATAAAGGAATCCCATCGATAAAAACTTCTTGTGAGGTTGTTGCTCGGGGTTAAATAGTTTCTCATGTTTTAGATATTCAGTAAATTTCCTATGGCTGTAATAACTTTTAAATAGTATGGCATTGATCACAAATCTGATAATCAACAGGGATGAAGCGACAGGGCTTAATTCAGCTGCAAGTGCAAACAAATGAACGCCCCCCTCCTTCTTCGCACGTTTACTGTAAAGTTGGGGTTAATAAGTGGTTATTCAAGAATTTTTCCCTTTTTAACGTTTCAATAATTCTTCTCAAACAATCTTTGCATCAAAGGTTGTTCCAATACCAATTTAGGATGGAATCATATGAAGAAACTATTGGCTAAATGACAAAAGCCGATTTTGGACCTAGTTTGTTGCATATTTTGTCCACTTTGCTGAATTAATCTAACCCAAATATTCACGCAAAACAATTTGTGTATCATATGTAATTTATGTCGCAAATTTGGAAAGGATTGGATGAAAAAACATGGCGTTATGGCTGAGAACGGATTTTTGAATAGTTTTTCATGGTTTTTCGTTATACGCGATGAAGCGAGCAGGACTAAAACCACATTATCTTATTTCTTGTATAATGGCAAACTTTTTGCAACATGTTTGAAGAAAATCGGATAAAAAATGAGGAAGTTATTCAAGTTTTTATTTTAAGTCGTACGAAAAATCCGATTTTTTCACTGTTCTTTGGCCTTTTTTGTGTGAATAGGAAAACTATCAAGCACTCCACATAAACCTTGTAACATCAGCTAATGTTTTGCATTAAGTGAAAAGAACATTAGTTCATCCAGTAAAAAAAAATTTGTTTGCGTGTAAGGTTGCCTTGGTTTTTGCAAAATGTTGTACCCACCTTCAGTTTTATTGATTTTTCTGCCAAACCAGGGGGGCCTGGAGATTGAAAAGTTGGTCTTGACCTACCGTGGTAAATTTGCAACATGTGTGTAAAATTTCATCGAAATAAGTCGACGTAGACGTGCATTAATAGCATACACGAACAGAAAGACACACAGACAGACATCTTCTGTTTTATAAATATATATATATATATATATATATATATATATATATATATATATATATATTATAAATTAATTGATTTAAAATATGGTCTTTTTTTACACAGTTCCAACCATGAAACATGGTTGGAACTGTGTAGCGAAAAAAAACATATTTTAAATTAATTAATTATAATATTAATGCTCTGTAAATTTACATTGAGCACTATTTTGTAAAAATAAAAATATCTATAAGAACACCGGATTTTATATCTTATTATTCTTTCTTTTTATTTATATACATATACACATATATATATATATATATATATATATATATATATATATATATATATATATATATATATATGTTGGTGTCTACCAGGGCTCTATCCTTGGTCCTACTTTAAATCTAATTATTATTAACGACCTTCCCGATGGCATCAGCTTGGTTTCTATTCTGATGGCCCAACCATTTACTTCTGTCTCGATGAGTAGTCTTATCAGTTCGATATGGTCATAATCGATAATAGGTCTTATGATTTCGATAAGGCCAAATTAGCAGCTGATGTTAAAAACGGCCTTCAGTCTGTTGTTAACTGGGACATAAGATGACTTAATTTTAACTCATCCAAAACAAAACTGACCTCTACTAATTGTCCGAGAGATCCCTTAATTTTCTTCCATCAACATGGCTAAGATTATGTTGAATCCATTGCTAAGTCAGCTGCTAAGAAACTTGGTCCACTGTGACGTTCTGGACAATTTTGTATATCTACATCTAACATTCGTCCATGCTTAAAATATTGCTGTCTCATATGGTCTTTCATAAAATCAAGAGACTATGAGCTATATTACTAGTCCTGACCTGGCTTCTCGGCTTCAATCACTTTCCCATCACCGTAAAGTTGCTTCCCTGTGCCTTTTCTTTAATTACTTTACCTAGACATTTTGAATTTAAGCGCAGTATTATATAGGTAACAAGGTTATAAGAATTTGAACTCAGTGCTAAAATATAAATGTTTATACCAAACACAAAAAATTAATTAATCGGGATAGAATGGGAAAAGAGTACTCATGTCTCTCTTATCCCTAAAGTTTGAATAAGGCGTAAAACAAACAAGCTTCGACCACTACGCGAAATTTAGAAGGATAAACATTTATTACAGTACACAAATATTAAAACAAATACAAAATATACACACAAAATAAAACAAATACAAAATATACACACAAAAGCTTGCACAAAAATTTACTTTCGTGTGCCTTAAACAAAAACTAAGGCAGGATAACAATTGAAATATACGACAAAAAAGATTACACCTTTCGAAAATGAAAAAAAAAATAGTGAAAAACTTTGAAGAAACAAAAATTGCATTAGGCAGAAAATGCAAAACGAACCGATTTTTTCTACAATTGAATCAGAATGTCTCAGCACAAATGAGTTTTGAGGTTTCAATAGATTGTTGACACGGGGTCTTTTATATTGTTCCTTTATTGAAAAAAATAGAAATTCTTCTCTAGAAGCAGATGAAAAACATTTTCTCTCCTGGAACTTGAATCTGCCTTCCGGTTGAGTTTTAGCTGTTCTTTCTTTTCCCGTGATAATTTGTGATCATTTCTGTTGGACAATTCCTCTGACCTTGAAATGTGGATGGCTTTAATTCATTCTCCTTGATCAATAATGCTTTCTGATCCTATCAGCGAACCAGTCTTCTTTTATGTGAAAAAAAGAGGCTAAAAAGTCCTTAATTATGGAATTTACAAGGGGATGAGATCACGTCTTTAATAGGTCAGTAAATAAAATAAAATATATTGTCTTCCAAATTCAAAAAGTGAATCCGCAACAATTCACAAAATAATTCTGGCGGTTCTTTAACCAATACTTCTAAAAACAGAGATTTTTACACAATTGTAACATTTTTTTACAAACCGTCTGACTTTCTTAAAGATACACTTTTCTAAAAAGAACGTGTAAAAAATAACGTCAACGATTAAAGCATCCATTTATGACACCTTTAATTAAAGGTAAACTTTATTTTACAGTACTAAAATATAGATTTTTATAAGATAAATTTAAAGTTGAATTAGCTACATGTAACCGTAAGAGCTATGCTAACAGTTTCTTTTTCTCGCATTTCTCCCTTGTGGAACTTTCTTCCGGTTCTATGATTTCCTGTCAACTTTGATGTTCATAACTTTAAACAAATTGTCACTTGTTATCTACTGTCTTCCAGCTTCTCTATTCTTCTTGTTCCTTAATAATGTTTCTGTTTTCTAATTCTTTCACAAACAGTAGCCTTTTGTCTTTTAATGGCTATCCTGCCTTGCACACACACACACACAATTAATATTCAAACAACAAAGTAAGAAGTAAAAAATGAAGAATATTAAATAGAATTATTTGAATTTGACAAAAAGTTTAATATTTATTCAAATATTCGTGTGTGTGTGTGTGTGTGTGTGTGTGTGTGTAGCGGTGCACTCCGTGCAGCCCCGCCGTGAACAAACGAGGCATGTTTAGGATATAAAGTAAATTTTAGTCTGGAAAAAGAAAATAAAGATGGTCGGAACGGTGGAGGTGCAGAAGTTTTAGTGCAGGCATTGATGGTCGAGGTTGGTGTTGGTAGTTGCTAGTATCATCGTTGTTGGGGGTTGAAGCTGATGTGGGTTGTTGCCAGGATGATCGCTTGGTGGTTGTTGGAGTTGATGTTGGTTGGTGCCAGGATGATCGCTTGGTGGTTGTTGAAGCTGAGTCGTTGCCGGGTGCCAACTTGTTGCTGTAGTTCGTGTTGCCAACTTGTTGTTTGCCATTGCCGGGATGCCAACTTGACGTGTTGGGAAGGAGAGAGAGAGAGAGAGAGAGAGAGAGAAAGTTCCCAACTATCGTCAAGTTGGCAGACAAAAAAAAATGGGAGCGTAACTTAATACACAGCCCGTTGATCGTCGTCCTTGGCCAATGAAGGCCAAAGGGCCTGTGTAGCCGACCGTTTCGGTCGCCGACCGCCTCCTCGAATCTAGCGAAAAATCACTATCTTGTGACAAGGGAGACCAGCAAGGATGATCGTTGTTGGTTGTTGAAGCTGAGTCGTTGCCGGGGTGCCAACTTGTTGCTGTAGTTCGTGTTGCCAACTTGTTGTTTGTCATTGCCAGGATGCCAACTTGACGTGTTCGTCGTTGCCGGGGTGCCAACTTGTTGCTGTAGTTCGTGTTGCCAACTTGTTGTTTGTCATATTTAATTTAATCATTTTTAAAGCAAAAACTATAGTGGAACAAGTCATATTAGTTCTCCTCAAAGTGACCGCTTGGCGGCAGTGGCAGTCCTTTCACTTGTAAACAAAGACGAAAAGTACGATGCATTAGCGTGTGCGTGAGAAAATAGCTGTGAGAAATCTATTATTTTTGTTATTTTGATTAATATATCTATATTAAGTATATATTTATTTATGTCATATATATACATGTTTATAGTATTTACATAGCTACTGGTAATTACTATAGTGGTTTCATAACTCAAAAATAATCACTTCCCATCTACGGACAATCGGCTTTAACGGACTCTATCCCCCTCCCCCTATTAGTCCTTCGAGGAGAGGTTTGTCTGTATAGACAGACTCCGTATCAACCTAAAGGAAAGCTGTTTGCATGTGTGTGTGTGTATATTATTGACTTATTAATATTTTTAAAGATTGTATAAAAACTTATTTTTCATAAGATGCTGAAAATATCAATAAATTGTCAATGATAAACTATTATTCAGAGATCTTCCGCGCAACGGGCGGGTATCTCCGCTAGTATATATATATATATATATATATATATATATATATATATATATATATATGTATGTATGTATGTATATATGAGCGTATTTTCCTGTCTAAAACTGACTTTTTGTTTTATACAAATTTGTTTTAGGTGGAATTGTAGGATTGCTGAGTTGAAGTGGCGGCTAAAAGCAAGATTGAAAAATGTGTTTTATTAGGTTGAGGGAAGGATCGGTGTTGAAAAACTGTTGGTTACATTTCGAAATAGGATAAGACGTTTTGGGTATGTATGACGGCAAGGGATCCCAGGTGTACACTGCAATCGGGGAAGTCGTTCAACGTCTAATATCTCCCTCGACGACCTTTCATTAAACAACAGACACTTAAAAAAAAACGTCTATTATAAATAGTGGGTCACTTAGAAGTATTTAAACTCAACCCTCGACCACGATTCCCGCTGACCCTGTGATTGGGGCAAGATGGAGTACCTCATTGTTTGGATACGGTCGAAAAATAGTATTTTGTTTCGTTATTTTTTGTATTTTCTATTTTTCCTTTCTTTTTTTTTTTCTCTTTCTTTTTTTTCTTTTTAAGCATAACTGTAGTTGATTTGTTGGGAAAAAAGAATTGATGTCAGACATCTAATGGTAGGGTTGAGGTGGTTAGTTTGCGATTAGGTTAATTTCCGGTAGTCAATTGCTGGCTTTCGTTGGCAAAATGTATTCACTTGTCTTTATGTCCTCGTAAATCTATCTGCTTATGTATCTACTGTACATACTCGTGTAGAAGTCGATTTTCGTTAACTATAAACGCACCTGCTTCCGAAATCAGCGGATTTTTTTCAGTTTATCTGCAGATGAAGGATTATTTTTTTTAACGAACACGCTTCAGTGCTAACTCTTACTGAAGATCGGTCTAATCTGATCTGATAGCATTATTCTCTCAATGAAGGTTTCGTTAATTCTTGACCATTGACAATCCCTTTTTATTTATGCTCCATGCACTCTATAAGTAAATCGATTCCAGATGAATTTGCATATATATATATATATATATATATCACGTTGAAACATCGATTTTTGTACGATCATCGAAGTTAAGCAACGTCGAGCCTGGTTAGTAGATGGGTGACCTAGATGAGTGACAGTATGGAAATACCAGGCACAGTACACTTGGATGTGCGAGTGGGATAATTGATAACGGCTTGGAATTAGAAATCGGAGAGCCGTGTTCTAATTACAGTCAGGTTCGTTATAGACTAAAAACAGTCAATATATATATCAGCCAAACAAATCAATCAGTCAGTATATATATAGATATTTGGGCAGTTGCTACCCAGACCTCATATTCCAGTCTTGACAGATTTCAAAATCGTCTTCGAGACCTTGTTGGAGAAGAATTATTTTCCACACTACAACTTCTTTATCACATAGGGGATGTGTCGAAAGTGCTCGGACGAACTGCATCTCCTGGTTCCTCGAGGTCTGACCTTCACGGTTAGTAAGAAACCACCCTTATTCCTTCCATATTCTGTCGGCGATAAGTAAGTTCGACTCAAACAGCTTCTTCCTGCCAACCTATGCATAATTCTTAATCACACTTTTTATCTGTCTATATCAATGGTTCCTTGTTGGAGAAGAA
The DNA here is from genome assembly GCA_903632075.3 of Acanthosepion pharaonis. Lineage (NCBI taxonomy): Eukaryota > Metazoa > Mollusca > Cephalopoda > Sepiida > Sepiidae > Acanthosepion > Acanthosepion pharaonis. Next base: position 2,366,197 of record CAHIKZ030003228.1, read on the forward strand.
TTATTTTCCACACTCCAACCTCTCTCTCTCTCTCTCACACACATACGGAATGTGGCGAGTCTCTCATTGCTCTATCGCTACTAACATGGAAAGTGCTCGGACGAACAGCATCTCCTGGTTCCACTAGGTCTGACCGTAGTCTCTGAATATGGAATCCAGTGAAGTCCGTAATGTGTTCAATATCAGAGGTTGGCAGTGAAGATTCGGAGAAAGTAGCGGCTGTTAATTCTTTAAGTCTTCGATATCAGGTTGGCAGTGAAGATATTTTTGGGAGAAAAAACAAAATGGCTGCCTTTATACACGTCGGATTGAATATTTTGAGCTTTCTGATTGGTTAACCCTTCTATTGGTGAACTAAAAATGAGTCAGCTCATTTTGACTGGCTCACTAGTACACCAGGGTACCCTCACTAGTTACATACATATATAAAGACCCTCGTGTGTATCTTTGTGCTTTTGCGATTGACCTGAGTTTCCATTGTGTTTAAAAAGATAAGCTCTTAAGTTTAAATTTTTGCATCCTTTTTTGATTTTCAGTTTTCCTCGTTCTGGTTTTGCATTTGTCTATTTTTTTTCTCTTTGCTTTCCGTTTGAATTTTATTTTTGCTTTTTGAATTATTTTACCTTTTTCTTTCAGCCTTTTCCTTTTGTGAATTTTCCTTGTTTTTGTTGTCCATTCTTCTTCTTTTGTTTGAATTGTTTATTACCGTTTGAGTTTGTACGTTTGTTTTTATTTATTTTGATTATTATTTTGACATATGTGAAAACAAAAAATATAAGTTAAAGGAAGGAACAAAGCTTAATTGTTCGGCGTGGTGGGCCGAAAAATCCCATCATGGCCAACAATAATAATGACGAAGGCAATACACCGTCTTCACAACCGGTGTCACCCTCAAAGACGGCCTGGGTTAAAAACAGGCCGCCAGAAAAAGATGCAGTCTTTTACGGCGAGCAAAGGAAAAAATATGAAGAATCATTTAAAGGCAATGAATTCCTCACGATTCAAGAAGCCTTGGATGCTGTCGACACCAGAACAATCTCACTTCTAACGTCGGATGTAAAGACCCGCAAGTTGACCGGTGTCGGCAGAGAAGTGATGGAGGAGGGATTGAAGTCTCTAAAGATTTATCCCAAAATGTTGGCGCGAAGGACGAATGCCCTGTGGGATATCCTCCTAGCTACAGAGGAGCAGGCAAAGGCATTGGCTGGAAGTCTGCTCACAACAAAGAACCTGCGTATGCAAACGGAATACATGGGAACTCGCAGGACCAAGGTGACGATTCACGGCGTCCCAGCAGATATTGGCGAAGACAGGATGGGGGCCTTTTTCGTACAATATGGCGAAGTGAACGAAGTGAAGGCCCTCGTCAGTAAAAGTGGAATTCTAACTGGGGACATAGAGGTCCAAATAACAGTCAACAGGGAGAACTTTCGGGAAATCCCAAACACCCTGGTGTGCCGAAAGAGGAGGATGCTGGTCGTGGTGGAGGGGAGGAAGCCGTGCTGTTGGACGTGTGGTGCGTCAGGGCATATGTCCAAGGAGTGCCCTGGCAAAAATGTGAAACCAACGCCCCCTCCTTCAGCAACAACAGCAGCAGTGAGTGCGAAACCAACACAAGAGAAACCTCCCGAAGAAGGCTGGAAAGAGGTGGATAGGGGACGGAAAAATACTACCGTTCCAGCTCCGCAAGAAACGTCCCCTAAGAAACAGCCTGAAAAGAGGCAAAAGGACGTACAGCCTTCAAAGGGGCAACAGAAACAAAAGCAGTAGCAGCAACAGCAGCAACAACAAACAGCAACAAAAACAACTGCAAAAAACTCCGGCAAAAAGCCCGGAAAAACAAAACGTTTCCATGGAGGTGGAGGAAGTGCCTGCCAAAAGGGCCGCTTCCTTGAAAAGGAACCGCGAGGAAGATGAGGAGGAAGAAGAGGAACAGGTGAAGCAAATTCACAAGCTAATAGGACAGATTAGTGAAGAGAGGGGTAGGGGAAGAGACAGATGTACATCCGTCCCCACTTCACCTGTTAAAAAAGGAAACACACCTGCAGATAGGGGTCTCCCTCCCTCCCTGTCTCGATTTCCACTCCCTCCTAACACCCCCACGCCTCCGCACACGCCTACTCCTATTGCATCAGACCCTCCAACTCCCCAACCATCCCTCTCTACTCCGACCCCTTCATCCACTCTCACCCCACCACCCCCAGACAGGGGGAAAAAGAAAAAAAGAATATTTGGAAAAGTAGAAGAAATTTGCAGGGTGGATAAGGGAGAGATTGATAAAAACCTCTCATCCCGCAAGAGAGCTCTACTGGGTCCTCTATTCAAGCTGTCCTCCGTCGACGGCAAATCAGTAGAGGACCCAAGGAATTTTCCTCGTGCCCCGGAAGTTATTGGACTGATCCGGGACACGGGTAAACACATGAAGGTGTGGACCCATCTTTTTGAGGCCAGAGAGGCCTTCCCAGAGATAAGGATGATGGAGTTGGGATCCCAGGATCTGAAGAAAATGCAAATTTTCTGTGCAGGGAGGGCCCCCGTACGTCTCCATCCCTCACTATATAGAGCCCTTAAACTAATTTACCCCACGGACGTCGGCGGGATTGTCACAGAAGGACGGATGACGTCAGAGTTAGGAGTGGGGAGCCTGGGACAATCCGTCGGGGTCCTGTCAGCTGCAGATTTCCGCCCCGTATGTGAGTAGGTTTTTGCTCTTACTCCTTTTCTCTTTGCAGACTTAGAAAATGGAAACCAAGATAGCAACTCTGAATGTGAGGGGCTTAAGGGATCGGGGTAAGGCAGCCCGCCTGCTCCGGGACCTTCTGTCCCTGGATGTGGATGTTGCCGCGATCGAAGAGACCCAATTTGTTTGCAGTGCCGATGCGTGTGTGCTGGAGGATGACTTTGTTGTCTATTCAGCATATGGGGACCGGTTTGCCAGAGGAGTTTCTTTGCTTGTCAGACGGACTCTTGATGCGAAGGTGGACCTTGTGCATACCGATGCCGAGGGCCGGTTGATCGTGGCCGATATTGCCGTGAAAAGTGGTCCGTTCCGAGTCGTTGCGGTTTATGCGCCCAATGACCAGGAGAAGCGGGTCTCGTTTTTCGGCGGTTGGGGCCGTTCCTGGTTGATTCAACGCGCCTAGTTTTAATGGGGGACTGGAATGCCATTCTGGACCCCGACTTAGACAGGGGCGGGGTGCTAGTGGGAGAAGGGACGATCGTAGCCTGGTTGATCTGATCGACGATTATGGTCTCGTCGATAGATACCGGGTCGATCATCCCGGGGAATATGTGGACGTGGGCTCTTAGTTGGCCTTCTGACAAAGTGGTTAGCTACCTTGACAGAATGTTAGTGAGAAGAGCCGACATAGATCTGCTAGATTGCCCCTACGTTCCACTGGGTAGGCTACACGGACCACAAACTCGTTTGTGCCCGTGTAGAGTTAGATCATAGGCCTAGAATGGCTGGGTACTGGAAGTTCAATCTGTCTTTACTGGACAGGCAGGACTTCCGGAACAGCTAACTAGATTAGTGCAGCGGGAGCTAGTGGGGGAGGTTATCGGGAATAAGTGGTGGGAACGCCTTAAGTCTAGGATTAGGTCTTTCACCACTGATTTCAGCAAACGGCTCGCTCTAGATAGAGCTCAAAAGGTGAAGACACTTAAAGCTAGTTACACCCGGGCTGTGGCTGGGGGGGGGATCCCCTAGAGATAGCCTTAGCTAGGGCGGCCCTGGATCGTTTGAATAGCGAGCGGTACATGGGCCAGGTAATTAGACATAAGTTAAGTAAGATGTCTTCCGAAGCTGTGAACTTGGGCGCAGATCTGCGCAGGGAAGAGGTCCGTCGAGGTGGCGATCGTTTCATTCGTGAAGTCAAGTCCCCGGAGGGGCATACTCTTCAGGCCACTGACGACATGTGCGAGGCGTTTCGGCGCCATTTCGAGAGCCGGTTTACCAAGGAGCCTGGTCTCCGTGAAGAGGAGTTTCGCAGCTATTTGGCTGACTTTCCTCGGCTTTCGCCGACTGAAGCGGCTAGCTGCGAGGGAGAGATTACGGAGGGCGAAGTCTACGTGGTTTTGAAGAAGGTCGGCAGAGGCAAGTCGCCCGGTCTGGATGGTTTTCCCTATGAATTGTACTTGAGGCTTTCGCACATCTTTGTTCCGATTTTGAAAGCAGTGTTCAACAACTGGTTTCGGTCGGGGTCCATCCCCAATCGGATTACCAGGGCGTGATCACTCTGTTGAAAAAAGGGCAAAGGTGGTGGGGGAACCTAGATGATTACAGGCCCATAACTCTGCTAAACACAGAGTTAAAGATTATGGCCAAGATCCTGCAGGAGCGTTTGCAGTCAGTTGCCGAGTCTCTGTTGGGACTTGTTCTGTGAGAGGCCGAACAATTCAGAGCAACCTGCATCTGATCCGCACGATCATTGAGGGTGTAAAAGACGACGAAGAAGCCGCGCTTATCAATTTGGATCAGTCCAAGGCATTTGATAGGGTTGACCATCGCTACCTTACTACTGTCCTGCAGGCCGCTGGATTCGCACCCAACTTCTGCCGCTGGATTAGCCTCCTGTATCGCTCCCCCAGTGTTGTGGTACAGGTGAACGGAAGGTTGTCGGACGCGTTCGTGCTGTCTAGGTCGGTTCGTCAGGGTTGTCCGCTGTCGCCTCTCCTTTATGCTTTGGCGTTGGAGCCTCTCCTTCGCCGGCTGGAATTGCCGTGCCTGGAGGGTCTCGAGCCAGGGTTTCCGCGTACGCCGATGACGTATCTGCTTTCGTGTCGTCCCGCAGCGACATTGAGGCGGTACAGAAGGCGCTTGATCGGTACGAGAAGGTGACAGGGGCCAAGATAAACCGCGACAAGTCGTCCAGCTTGCGGTTAGGTGCCTGGAAGGGGGTCGATCTTCCGGGCCGCTTCGGTTGGACGGACGGTCCTGTCCGCATTCTTGGATTGTGTGGTTTGGTCCGGACCTCCAGCTGGAGAAGAATTGGTCTGAAGTACGTGCAAAGGTCGATTCTGCCGGTCAGACTTGGAATCGACGGCGGTTGTCCGTGAAGGGCAGGGCGGAGGTGTGTGTTACATATATTTCCCCCTGATCCTTTATCGATTGTCCGTACTTCCTCTCTGTAAAGACCATAGGAAAACGCTCGAGCGATCGCTCTCCTGCACCAAACGTCCGTGTCATGGGGGGCTGGGAATGCCGCACCTTCTGAGTCACATCCGTGCCTCGAGGTTGGCTTTCCTACGCCGCGCATTGACTAGAGGAGATCCGATTCTGGAGGGGATTGTTAGGGACGCCTTCCCTAGCCTTACCATCAGTCCCCCCATCTCGCGGGTTGAGCGCCGTTGTAAACCCCAGGATGAGTCGGATTTCCTCCGCGAGTGTCGGTTGGCCTTGAAGGCCATTCCCCGATCCAGTGACCTTTCACGGCCTAGGAAGGTCTTCTATCGTGGTTTAGTGGAGGGTCGCGCGAAGGATAAACTACGTGATACGCTCGGATTGTCGGAGGAGGAGTATCGCTCCTATTGGTCTTGGGCGCCAGTGGCGGATTACCTCAGTAACCCTGAGTTTTCGCTTACCTGGCGATTGGCTCGGAATCGGCTGCCTCTCAATGACAAGGCTTTCATATAGGGTTTGGCGGATTTGCCAGACTGTGAACGGTGTGGTCTTGGTTTAGAAGAAACGGCTGCGGACGCCTTCTACCATTGCCCCGGGTCCGCCCCCTTATGGGACCATGTCGGCGAGCTGACGGCTCGTCTCGCTCCCGAACAGCTAGTGTCCATGGATCGCGCATACGCGTGTGACAATGTGTCGCCCCCGTATTCGGGGAGAAACGAATGGTGTTTCTGATGCTGATGGCCACGGCTCGAATGGTGATTTGGACGACGCGAATGGAGGAAGTCTTGCGGGGCAACCGTCTTTCTTATCAGCATCTAATCCAATTCTTTGAGCATCAGCTCAAGATGAAGATTAGATCTGATAGAAAACGATTGCATTCGACAGTCTTCAGCGAAAGGTGGGTAAAAGTAGCAAGCTTGGTTCGTGTGACCGGGGCTAGCCTTGATTTTCTTTTTTAAGGTCAACCTATAGCACATCGGGGTGGCTTCCTGTGGAACCCTCCCTTGGTTAGGTTAGACAAGCTTCAGTGTACCTAGTTAATGTGAGTAAGTGTTGTTCCTGGCCTGTATCCCGGCTGCTCTTTGGTTATGGTCCAAGTCGAGATTCCCAACCTCCCCAGTTTGTTTTGGTCCCCTTTTTCATCTCGACTGGGTCAGCTTTATATTACCCATTCCGGCATAATATTTTATCCTCTTTTCCCACTCCCTTAGCGAGAGTGCTTCTTGATTTTGTCCCATGGGCAGAATACAGCAGCCTCTCTGTTTTGAGGGTTGGACGGTCCCTACTAACATATGTTATGTTTAGTTTGAATTTTGTGTTTATTTTTAGTTATTATTGGGTTCATCTCCCTCCCTTGCATCCTATCATTATTAGAATTTTATGTATAGCATTTTATGTATCATCAAATTTTTATGGATTGGGGGCGTTTTGTAGGTCCCCCTGGAGAGAATGTGGTATTATGGTGCATGAAGGATTGAATGGTGATGGACAAGTTCTTGTGGTGAATGAGTAAATTGTAATGTATGAATGGGTCGTGAATCTGATTAGCTAGGTATAGGATAGTTAGTGAAGACCAGCCTCTACCCCCCCCATTTCGGCCTTGTGCCACAATTATGTATTAAAACATAATAAATAAATCTTCTACATACATATACCAAAAAACTGGAACACCCCCCTCATTTTGGGGTATATTATGGAATCTTCTTTCAAAATATTAGTAAAGTCAATATTCATATGAAACAAATATTTTAGTATTTAGAATTTTTTTTTTTTTTTTTTTAGTATTCATAAAATAATTTTTCTTAATTTTTTTAAAAATTTTTTTTTTAAAGAAAATTAATATCCACAAAAATTAGTTATATCATTTTGTCCACTGTTAAGTACATCAGGTTAATAAACATTAACAACAATATTATAAAACTTGGGTTGTGATCACAACAAAAAAAGTGGAAAAAGTTGTTATCTTACCCATAGCTGGGACCCATTAAAACAGTCACAATCACTCCTGGTCAGAGTGGTCCTGAGAGAGATTCAAAGGAGGATTGGGCTAAAAGTAGGACGATTTACGCTTATACCCCGAAACTAAGGATTTACATTCATACCAAAAACTGACGTCTCTTAAGACAATAACTAATGGATGCAGTTTTACGTCCTACCCAGGACTAATAAGGACCTTAGAGAACTAAATGGATGCAGTTTTACGTCTTGTCCAGGACTAATAAGGACCTTAGAGAGACAATGGATGCAGTTTTACGTCTTGCCCAGGACTAATAAGGACCTTATAGGTCAGTACCAAATATGATAGAAATGAAAGTCCCTAATTTCAATTTTGTAATTCGTTTTGTAAATAAATCCGACACGTTATTTTCCGATTGAACATATTCAATTTTTACTGTTTTCTTTTGTACCAGATCCCTTACAAATTGATATTTAATATCGATATGCTTTGATCTTTGATGTATTATTGGATTTTTAGCCAAAGCAATACTGGCCTGATTGTCACAGTAAATAATTATTGGCTCACTTATTACCAGTGTTGTAATTGTTTTTATTAGTAATTTAAGAAAAATAGCCTCTTGTGTTGCTTTTGACAATGCAATATATTCCGCCTCACAAGTAGAAAGTGAAATCATTCCCTGTTTCTTAGATTTCCAGCTAATCATTGGATTATCTTTTGCTAATCTAAAGCAATAGCCTGTTATACTTTTACGATCTGGTGAGTTCGCCCAATCAGCATCACAAAATCCTTCCAATTGTAATGGTTTATCTGATTGTCGAAATACTAGGCACCGACTCTTAGTTTCCTTTAGATAACGTAATACTTTTTTAGCTCTTGTTAAATGCACAGTCCCTGGTTTATTTAAGTTTTGGGACAACTTAGTAACCGTATAGCAGATATCTGGCCTGGTTGATGTCATGACGTAAATAAGACTTCCAACCAATGTTCTGTATTCTTTTTCACACGCCGCTATACTATCTTCATTATTCATAATTGTGTTTAAATCCATTTCACATGGAGTAGTTTGTGTTTTACAATTTTGCATGCTGAATTTAGATAAGAGCCTTTCGATGTATCTAGATTGATTCATTGTAAGTGTTGCCTTTAAATTCGAACTGTATACCAAGAAACCATGATAGTCGACCCAAGTCGGTCATTTTAAACCTTATTTTTAGGGAATTTTTGATTTTTAATATAACGGCTTCACACTTTGATGCAATTAACATATCGTCGACCCAAATAACCAGAATTACTAATATTTCATTATTAAATATTCTCGTGTACAGGCATGGGTCAACTTGGGAGGATTCAAATTGTTGTTCAATTAAATAAGAATGGATTAATTTATTCCATGTTCTTCCGCTCTGTTTGAGTCCATATGGTGACTTTTTAAGTTTCCATACATAATTATCACCCTCTTCAAAACCTTCTGGCGGTTCTATGTATATTTCATAGTCGATGGCAGCATTCAAATAACCTGCTTTAACATCCATATGGTGTATATTCATACCATAATGTGCGGCCATTTGCTTAAAAATTCTAATTGTTGTCATGTCTGTTGTTGGACTGAATGTTTCTACATAATCTTCCCCGTATATCTGCGAAAATCCTTTAGCTACAAAACGAGCCTTATACACTGGCGATCCATCCTCAGTTCGCTTTACAGTATAAACCCAACGGCTACCGATAATATTTTTATCATCCGGGGCCTTTTTCAATTCAAAAGTATCGTTTGATACTAAAGATTCAATTTCTTTTTGCATGGCGGCAATCCATCGTTTGGAATTGACAGAATTTATAAACATTTGATAGTTCTTCGGGATACATTGTACCGAATAGCAACAGTCAATGTCACAGATATTACATTGACCCATTCCAAAATAGTCTGGCTTTCTTCTATTTCTGGTCGGATAACGCGGAATTTGTCCCCCCCTCATCGGTTTTATTTTCTTTTAACTCAAGTTTTGCGTCTGATTTTTCCTCGTCTACATCATCTGGTATAACACCTTCCTTTGATTGTGGATTTTGAACGGGTTTTCTACTTATAGGCCCTATCCCATAATTAGGCCATACTAGTTCGTGTTGGACCAGCTCCTCGCAGTTAATGTTCTTTTCTTCGGGATCCTCCCCTTGCTCAAGGGAATCTGTAAATCTGACGCATCTGATCTTCTTTATTATTTTACTTTGTGGGAAATAAATCATATAGGCTGGACTTGGCTTGTCATACCCAATAAATATGCCCCTTTCACTTTTTGGATCTAGTTTTGCCCTGTGGTCGACATATGTATAGCAAATTGTACCAAAAATATGCATACCACTTACATTGGGTTTGTAGTTCGTATAAGCTTCGTAAGGAGTCTTTTTTAATGTTACTATTATAGCAACGGTTTCTTATATATACGGCTGTATTTAATGCATAAACCCACAGATTTTGGGGGTAACTTAGATTCTATTAGCAAACATCTAACCATTTCAAAAAGCGTCCGCCAACTACGTTCTGCAACTCCGTTCTGGTGTGGTGAATAAGAACAAGTTTTCTCATGTTTAATGCCTTCATTTATTAGGAGGTTTTCGTAAGCATCAGAAGTAAATTCTCCACCATTATCTGTCCTAATTATTTTTACTTTTCCATACGGGGAGATATCGGATAAATAGATTTTTGTAGCTTGTAGGGTATCAGATTTGTTTTTCAGAAAATATATCATAATAAGTCCTGAATATTCATCAACAAAGTTTAATACATATGAATAGGTGTCTATACCCATTGGGGAAATTGGACCCGCTAAGTCGCAATAAACTCTGAACAAGATATCTGTTGATTTTGGGATCTGATCTTTATTTCTATATTTCGTCATTTTCCTTTAATACACGTGTCACAATATTGTAAGCCCTTTGGAAATGTAATTTTCATTCCAGTGACGTGTTCTTGTAATCTTTTAACATCCGAATTATTACAGTGGCCTAATATTTTATGCCAAGTCCTTAAGTCGTGCGTGGCTGTCTTCACAGACTTAATACTTTTCAAATAATACAAACGTCCATTTTGTTGTATATTAAATTCAGTTCCGTCTGGATATATTAACTTTGAATTGTCTCGGTGAAAATTAACTTTAACACCAGTTCTAACAGCAGACTGAACCGAGAAAATATTTTGTTTAAATTTAGGAATATATAAAGCCCTTTTTAATAAACATTTACAAATATTTCCTTTAGTATCTTGTAAATAAATACAGGCATCGCCTCTTTTGAAAACTAAATTATTAGCTCTGGTCCCGTCAGCTAACTGGATAAAATGGGAATCAGGCTCGAATTTGGGGTCAAAATTAATTTTGTTTCATCTGTAATTACATGATTTGTCGCACCCGTATCGACTAGGTAAGAATTATGACTATTGGGTATAGTATCCAACCTAAACAAGTAAGTTTACTTACTGTAAAAAAGATAAAATAAAATAATTTGAAGTGTACTATATAGGTACCGAAAAAAAAAAAAATTATGCGCCCTTTGGTTACGTGTAAAAAAAATACATTATTTAAATTATTCGAACTTTTATCCTCATCTTCATTGCCATATTCATAACGTTTCGGCCCTTGTACGCTCCGGTCTTCTTCATAATACCTCATCTCAAAGATATAGACTAGTGGTTCCCAACTGATTTTGGGCAATACCCCACTTTGGTATTTCTAAAATTATAATGATCCCCCCACCGTAATATTTAATTCTTACATATATGCCAATTACACATGTACGTACATACACACAAAATATTTGTATGTATTCATACTGTTTATGCATCGTATGTATGAACACGCATTAACATTAACACTCTCACTCAAACTCACTAGAAAACAATTCACTGCTAATAACTCATTCTCGAATTGCCCTCTTATTCTGTTGTTATAGTAAGCCGAAGGGTGCACATGCTAATTCTACGCATGCCCCCCACCCCCAAATATTACCATGCCCACCCGGGAACTATTGATATAGACAGATAAAAAGTGTGATTAAGAATTTAGTAAAAATCTGGAATTTTTTTTTTTTTTTTTTTTAAGCGTTTCACCCCAAGCAAGGCGGGAAGCCACTAGGATGCAAGGGGTTACAGGAAATAGCAAGATCAGATAGGAGTGATAGAAGAAAGGATGAGGGTAGTGGATAGATCAAGGCAACTGGAGATGTCGATTGACATTACACTTGAATAGCTGGAGATTGTAGCTCACAGGGAAACAGGAGAAGGGAAGGGAGTTCCACAGGCGAGAGGTGCGAGACATGAAGCTATTAGAGTAGAAGAGACGGCTACATTTAGAAGTTTCGACAGTGAAGGGGTGAGAGCGGGATGCCAGCGAATTTCAGTGAAATTCTCAGCATTTATTCCTTAATGACTGAATATTATAATTAATCTTTTCGGGTCAATTATGTTACACTTTACAATTGGTACTAGTGAATTTTAGATGTGTTTAATTAATTTAGATCCTCGGAGGTGTTCAAAAGTCTTTCATATCGAGAACGGGAGACACATCGAAAATAAGATCCGAAATCACGAGAAAAGAATTCAAGAAATAATAAATGTTATTTTTTGGGGTCACTTGCTGAATCCCAATTTTAATAAAATATACTGGATATTTTTCCACAGAAAAAAATCCCAGCTGTATATTTGCTCTTGAAAAATTGATTTGTATTTTTACAGTAGAATTTTAAAACTATTTCAGCTCTTTGTAGTTGCTGAAAAATGTGGTACAAGGCCGAAAGTATGGGGCACCCAGTGAGGATCGAACTAACAACTCAGACGTAACTGATACAAGCAAGACAATTTTTCTAACCAGTAACCACGTCGAGGTGGCATAAATAAAAAATTGCTTGAAGAATTGAAAAATGTAAAGTTTAATCTCATCTTCGAGTGTAAATATTTGTTTAATAATTTTTTTCATTTATTTTACAACTTTTTGATTTTTTTTATTCTACAGAGAATCAAACATTAAATTCTAAATTATGTACCATGACCAGTGATTTATGATGATGACAGCTATAAATAAGATGACGAATACTAATCTAAGTGGTAAAATGAAAGAAAAAAAATATTGAAAGGTTTAACTAATTTACTCATACTGATAGTATTTTAGTTTAATAAAGTTTTTGTTGGCATTATGTTAGAAATAAAGAAAACATAAAAAGTCCGCGTTAATGTCATATATTAATCTATGGGTTTTAACTGACCAGAAAAAAAAAAAACCTTTCTGATAGAAAAAAAAAACCTATTCAATAAAAAATAAAATTAATTCATTAATGAATAAGTTCTGAAATTTTCATTAAAATCCGACAATTTCTTGATATTTAGTATTTTATTTAAATATGAGGGTGGAGTTTTTATATTAAACTATGCATGATGTTTGGAGGTAAATTAACGATCAATTCAATAAATTCTTTATCAATTTTTCTAGTTTATTTTTCAATTAATAAATTTTTATATGAAAATAATTAAAAAGGTTCCGGTAGTAGAATGAAATATTTTGGCATCAACAGTTAATAAAGTTGTTAAAAAATAATTATAACGAATAAAATTATCACTTAATTATATTTTTCCTTATTTTTCTTTTTATATTCCTTTTAATAATGTAAGGAATTCAAAATTATTTATTCAACGTTTATATAGTTTAAATATCCGTAAGCTATTCTTTTTCAAAGAAAGCAATTTTTTGATTGTTGTAGGTTTGGTCTTCCGTATTTTACTTGATCTTTGGCGCGATTGTTGTTATTTTTAAAATTAGTGGGAGGATTACAAGAAAATTATTGATTAACCTTTGTACGCCTTTCTGCCGGAGAAAATGTTTTCTTTGTTATACTTGAAGCGAAAGGTAAGTAATATTTTTTATAAAATCTAGTTAATTAAACTATAGATTTACTATTTTTCTTTGAAACAAATGTTTGAGATAGATATTGGAATGTTAAGAGATTTTAAAAATATTTTAATTTTTTCTATTCCTGATTTTCAAGGCATTTTTATAGTAAAAGTTATCAGCAATGCATTTACATTATGCATATAATCGATCTATTCAATCAGTAATGTTTTCACTCATTCCTGACCGCTGACAATATATTTTTCCTGATTTTCAATGCATTTTTATAATACAATCATTAGCAATGAATTTACATTATACATCTAATAGCCCTATTCTATGTCATGTTTACATTCATTTACTGACAATCCCTTTATTCATCATTTTCAATGTTTATTTAGTAAAAATAATTAGCTATGCATTTAGATCATATATTTAATCGACCTATTCTATCAGCAATGCTTGCATTCATTCCTGACCACTGACAATACATTTCTTCCTGATTTTAATATATTTTTATATTAAGAACACGAGTTGCCTGTCCAGTAGATTAGACATTGCAAGATGCAGTGAAAGTGTAACGTACAGAGATGAAAGTGTAACGTACAGAGATGAAAGTGTAACGTACAGAGATGAAAGTGTAACGTACAGAGATGAAAGTGTAACGTACATAAACAGAACAGAAGAAGGATCTTATAGTTTATTCTCACGTAAATAGGAAACAATGATCCGATTATTATAGTTTCCAGTCGAGTACATCTATTAAACAATTTTCTATATGCTATAATGTCCTTGTTGTACTCTGTTTTTATTTAAACTGGTGTCTTCAGCATGTCTTGCCATGGCGTGATGTTTTTTAAACTAGTTTCACAACTCAAAGATTACATTTCTCTTGACAATCTTCCTAGTGTATTTTATTTACATGTCGCAACAGCAAAAGAAAAGAATACTGAACTGTTACGTAATATCCGTTATCCTGTATGGCAGTGTATGCTGAACAAGAAGAGACTTGAGACAACAGAAATGTGATTCTACAGAAGGATGCTGAGAATGCTATGAACTGAATATGTGAACAACGACGAAGTTTTAGAGAAAATGGAAATAAAAAGTACACTTATAAAAAGATACTTAACATCAAAAAGATAAGGTTGAAATTTCTAGGGAATATGATGAAGAAACAGGGCTTGGAAAATTTGATACTCACAGAACAGGTTGAAAGCAAGGGTGAAATGTTTGGCAGAACAGGGATTAGGAGAGATAATAAAAAGACAGAATTTATTAAGAGCTAAAAATAACCGGAAATTGTGGAGAGCCATGATCCTACACATCCTAAAGAGACAAGGAACATAGAAGAAGAATAAGATTGAGTAAATGGTTGACAGAACAAGGATTAGGAGAGATAATAAAAAGACAGAATTTATTAAGAGCTACAAAGGACCGGAAATTGTGGAGAGCCATGATCATACACATCCTGAAGAGACAAGGAATATAGAAGAATAATGAGCTTGAGTAAATCGTTGACAGAACAAGGATTAGGAGAGATAATAAAAAGACAGAATTTCTTAAGAGCTACAAACTACAGGAAATTGTGGAGAGCCATGAACACACGCCCTTAAGGGTCATAACACAAAGAGAGAGTAATTACAAAGGAGTATCCTTACATCATAATTTTTGTATTTTTTAATATTCTGAATTTTACCGAAATTACAAGTAATGATAGTCGAAACTATAAGTGTATCTCTTAGGCAAGCACGCAAATATGGTTGAAATTTGTTAAAAACTTCATCCCATCGCTTAGAATATGGCACTGAATATTATAGTATCATATCAACCAGTTAGCATATAGGAAAATACAGTGCCTGCGCAACGTACGTCTGAAGGGATAAAGGAAGACACAAGGAGAATGATAATATCAATTATATTCAGATTCTACTGTTCTCTATTGTTTTTAACGAGTCCCTAAAAAGTATCGATCTTTACCAAATCGATTAAGGACACTGTATCGTGTTGGAAAAGCCAATCTTCACATTTCAAGTCAAATAAATAAAGAATTTCATTCAAGGAGAAAGAAAATGAAAAAAAAATATCAAGTCTTTAATCTGGAAATGTCTGTCGCGGCGCCAGACAGCAGGAATCGACCATGTCAAAGAGTGGTCTGATTTGCTTGAATTTCAATAAGCGAAAGCAAATTCTTCCAAGAATAGTACCTAGCATTCTCATTGAAAAAAAAGAAACGGTAAGAAAAAGTGAAATCAGATTAACTTTTTTTTCGATCGAAAATGCTGTTTTCTAGAAAAGTTGAACAGTATCATTGCAAATTTCTCTGACCTTTCGCTTCTGTTTTTCTTGGTTTCTTTTTTCAATGTGACACTTGACTAGACACTGTGTTATATTAAATATCTCTAGAGTTTCTAAGGCCGGGTCGAAAGTCATAGACTTCCTCTACTCAAAAAGGGAGATCAGATGTTAAAAGTGACTACGTTACAATTCAAACATCCTGTTTTATTTCTTTACGCCTTTTTTCCTAGTTTTTATTTGATTTGATTTTTATTTTTAGATTGATTAAATTTGGCTAAGCACAAAGACAAATTCAGATAGAAATATATGGGGTTCTAATCTACTAAATCTTCTTTGCTTTGAAACTCATCATTCGAAAACACGATATTTTAACCGGCTTCGAACAACTTGATAACGCTAAAGGGGAAAAATATGAGGGGTAGGCGAGAGATTTCCACGAGTGAGAAATATACAAGTATCTTAGTGCTGTTTTAAATTAAGCTAAGAGTTGGGTTAACTTTCCTTTCTCTTCTTCCATTAGAATAACATAGCGCTTGGTCGGTCATGTGACCCTTAATGGCCAGTCAGAAAAAGCTGAGTCTGTTTGTGATAGATGCCGTGAAGAGGAAATGCTTTCCTAAAACATGGGTAAAACATGACTTCTTGCAACATGACCTCTTGCAACATGACGTACTGGACTTGTGAATAAAGATTATTGTAAAATCCACTAGCTTTGCTATTCAGGATCGGAGAGAAGGTATATAACATATTTCTGCATTTTGTTTGCATAATCTCTTTCTAGAAAAAAAAAAGCTTCATTTGCATTCTTCCGACTTCACTCTAGCTGTTTTTATCTCGATATTTTAAATGTTTGAAGGCATAATGTACCAATGGCAGATACGAGCCACATATATTTGGTAAATAGGACATAAGCGACATATTACGATATAATAAAACTAAGGGTTAATGATGAGAAAAAAGGGTAGAAAAATGTATTGCGCCAATGAAATCGTTAACGTCTGTTTGCCTTAAAAATAAGCATTCAAAATCCCGGTCTTTACATAACTCTGAAAACCGGTCAAAAGCATCTGCAGAGAATACGTAACTGTCTCAGGCACACGGAAGTATATATAGCGTCAGCCTTTTTTAATTTTTTACTGGGGTATATACGCTGCTAATTGACGATTTTCAGTTGATACTACCTGAGATTTCAATCTCGTTTCTTTTGCAAAATGCACAATCCTTAAAAACACAGACACACGTATATGTGTTAAATTGTAAGAGTTTTTAGGTGTCAAAATTACTGGCAATTTTTCCGTAGTTTACTGGTGGAAAGGTATTTTAGGCAGGCAAGTATTTGTCATCAAATGCTCAATATCAAAAGGTAAGAATAGAGCGTTAATAGAATTAATGTGGAGAAACTTGTCACTGAACTGAGTGGTTTTATTTCAGTCATGCCGACTTCGAAGTTTCGTGAGCGCATTGTAGTAATGCCTTCACTCTTCAGGGCCATTGGCTTCTCTCCAGAGAATTGGAGATGGCTAAAGAAGCCATTTCATGCTGGATAGTGAACCCACCATTAACAAGATGTGTCTGAGAGGAATGCTTTCCATATAAACCATAAATTCAAGAACGCTGAGATCCAGTGGGTCTAATACAATTATACACCATTTTGGTGAGAAGTCCGCTATTATAAATAGAAAACAGATGTTTTTGCATTTTAATCTCAATTCTACTGGTAGTGTCACGCAAATTAACGGGACCAATTTTACGAAATTTTGTCAGATCATTCAACATGATCTCCATTTTATTAATATAGTCCTGCCGCCCTAATTTAACCACTCCAGCCTCTTTATCAAGTTTCGTAATATAGATGTCATTTCTGAATTTTAAAGACTTAATCGTCTGGAAGTGGATCCTTCGACAAGCAAGAAAATCATGATCAACGGGAAGGGAAGAATATTTGCAAAACAAATCTGCCAATCTAATCTGGCACAAAGAGAGATTTTCAAAGCAACTTGGTGTATGTAGATTCAACTGAGAGAATAACATCTGCAAAGACTCTTTCTTTAATAATTTTAACCGGGGAAATATATAACACCAACTCTCTGGCAAGAACAGAACGTTGCATCTCAGCAATTGAAAAAAATCCTTGTCTAGGTTCCCATTTTCTATACCAAATTGTTTAAAGATGAGGTTATTATTTTTATTCTTCAGATTGACACGCTCCTCAAAACGCAAACGAATCGTAGAAAGGTAGCGTGAGAACTGAAAGAAATAAAAAAAAGAGAATCCCGAATGTTGGCCAGCAAGGGACGATAATGATCTAAACAAGAGTCATAAGAACTGGATGGTTTATCAAACGCATGCTTAATAAAAGCCTGCACGATAGACAAAATACAACTTATCTTAATTTTAAGCAATCTACGCTGGGTAAAGGATGAGGCAACATTGTTCGATAGACAAAATTGCAGAAAAGGATTTGGGGCTTTAATCGAAAATAACTTATGACAAAAACGAAAAATACGATTACAATCGTTAATATTTTCAGTGTAGCATCGTTCACAGAAATATTTAAATAAATGCCTGATACTTCAGAACACACACACACACACACACACACACATATATATATATATATATATATATATATATATATATATAGATAGATAGATAGATAGATAGATAGATAGATAGATACAGGTTTTTGTGTATTTACGTATTTACGCATCAAATTCTCTTTTAGAAAGATTAAATAAATTACAAGCATTATGTCTGCTTATTTTTAGTATAATCCGTTCATATTGACATATATTTTTCATGCATTACAATATATATATATATATATATATATATATATATATATATATATATATATATATATATATGAATAACAAGACAAAAGCTAAGAATAGTTTTTTTTTTTATCTTTTTATTCATTTTGTTCCTTGACAGATACACTCGATCAAAAAATAATTTACATACACACACACATACACACACACACGTACACACACACACACACACACACACACACACACACACACACATATATATATATATATATATATATATATATATATATATATATATATATATATATACTACTACTACTACCATGGATAGCCGGCGGCCTTTTTACTGCACCGCTCTAAGCATTCATTCCTGTGTTTGAGGGATTTATATCTGTCATAAAATGATATTAGAGAAATTGTTTGCATTAAATCATTTCTATAGTGTTTAAGATTTTTGGTCAATATTCATTTCATATACCGCATGTTAAAATTATTTCTATTTATAAGATTTTCAAGATTAAATTAATAATATGTTGACATCGCTTATTTCTCTTTCTAGATTGCTTATTTCCCTTTACTTCAAAACTGTGAATCAAAAGCTAAGGTAGTTACCATTTTCAGAGCGGGAACTGGCTTTAATTGAATAACTAAGCAATTGAATTATAAACATCATTAACAAGCAAAATCCCTTATTGATAAAGATCACCAAGAATCAAATTGGAATGAGAAAAAAGTCATTTTTTTAAATTTTGATTTTTCCAGCTGACTACACAATTTAGTCTTCATTAAACAACAGTCGCTAATTTGGGCAAAATATAGTGATTTTTCAAGTGTAGCTTGGATATGGCACAATGCCGAAAGTAAGGGGCAACCAGCGAGGATCGAACTCACTACTCAGTCACAACTGTTCTAGCGAGACAAGCTTGCCAACCATTACACCACCTCGAGGTGCCCAATTTGGGCCAAATATATAAGGCATCTGTTGGTTAATAGAAATAAGTAAACGCCATTTCTTGTGCGCACTTGTTATTAAGGTCTGCTTTATAGGGAAATGTTGTGGGAGCTAGACGGTTTGTTTCCAATCCGATGTAGATGATTCCAAGCAACCATAAACTTGGCCTTCATGCCATATTCCGTTCGAGTGAGTATATGGAGAAATGTCAAATTGTATTTTTATGATGTCGCAGTTTTACTTAATATTTGCGCACATTGAGACGCACGTTTTTTTTTTTTTTGTTTTTTGGGTTTTTTTTTTTTTTGCACTAATATTCACCCAATGCAAGTCCCAAGAACCAATTAAGATAGATAATTACTGCGTGGTGTTGTGTGAACGTAAGAAAATGCAATAAGTTCATGAGGTTATGTAGGAAAGATAACGGTTAACTCTAAACTTGAAGTGTTCTGGAAAACTTAGACACATTCACAAATGAACAATTTCATATATCTAATTTATTTTCAGAGTTCCGTGCGAGCGTACATGCAAGATTTGAGCTTTATATATTAGATTCAAGCTGGATTATATTAAAATTACGAATAAATTTTTTTAAAAAGGATTAAAGAAAATCATATCGCCTTTTTGAATATCTCGATAGCATGTTGCTTTAATATAACTTGGCATCTAATCAGGTAGTATTCCTCCGCACATACGTAATCAAACACTCTTTTGTCGGGTTACTCAGTTGAAAATGAGATGCCATTAACTAAGCTTGAGATTTCCCGCTCTATACGAGTTAAGGAAAATAGTTCCACGACGACCATGACTGAGTTATTCTCTACCATGTCTTACAAGCAAGCCACCCGATCTCGTCTCTCTACTTTCTGTCAGATGTTCTTTCCTATTGCGTTCGCTATCAATCAAGCACCCTTTTACTCCATCTGGTATCCTTTCTTCTTGTTATGTTTTCCGCCTACCTCTATTTTTATTGTTTAATCACTTGTATGATATCTTGGTTTATTCATTGATTTATGCTGACCTCTATCTTTTACAGCTATTCATCGCTTTTTCATTATTGTTTGTCTATTCTTCATGTTTGTTTTCAAGCGATTTTGTTATTTCTGTAGATCACGCTCATGCATCATAGATGGCCTTGTATATTCATTATGTACTTCAAGTTTTAAGTAGACTAGTATGGTGCTTTTCCTATTTTTTTAAATGTTAATTAATTGCTTTCTAATCAAGCCTATCCCAAGTAAAGGGCTGGCATCTACGTAACGTCTTCTCTGACTGGAGGGGTGCGTTATTCTTAAATTACGACTATTGAGAAAACCTTCAGCACAGCATTTGTTAGTGATATCCAATAATTATCTAATTAACAGTTATGCCTAATACTATTAAAATTATTTTTTATTGATCAGGAAGCATAAAAATGTACCTGTAGAAATCAATAAGAAATTTATTTAAACTTTAGAAAAAATATTCATCGATGAAGCATAAAAAATACTATTTGAATAAAGCTAGTAAATAAACAGTCAGATAATTTTGATAAAATTCGAAAGTTTTATTCCACTTGTTTTAATCCTGTTTTAAAATTTACACATATCATTTTTTCTAATGATTTCACTTGAAGCAAAGCAATAAAGCCACTAAGACGCACATTTTTCTTCTTTTTTATGTGCCAAGTCCCCTCAGGACGTAGGTGATCATGGCTCTCCACAATTTCCTGCCCTTTCTAGCTCCTAATAAATTTTGCCTTTTTGTTATTTCTCCTTGTTCTGTCAAACATTTACTCAAGCTCATTATTCTTGTATGTTCCTTGTCTCTTCAAGGTATGTGTGATTATGGCTCTCTACAATTTCCTGTCTTTTGTAGCTCTTTTGTCTTTTTGTTATTTCTACAAAACCCTGTTCCGTCATCCATTTAAGCACATTATGCGTTTTTTACTTCTGTCCCTCTTGTCTTCAATCTGTCCTGTGAGTATCAACTTTTCCAAGCCCGCTTTCCTCCTTTTGTGTCCTAGAAATTTCAACTGCCTCTTCCTGATGTTAAGATCCTTTTTTCTATTTTTTTTCTAAAACTTTGTCGTTGCTGCACATGTTCGGTCTATGGTATCCTCAGCATCCTTCTGTAGAAGCATATTTTTGTTGCTTCAAGTCTCTTCTTCATTTTTAAGGAGGTTGTCGAGCACTCACTGCCATACAGGAGGACAGATATCACGTAATAGTTTAGTACTCTTTTCCTTGTTTCTAGCGAAGTTTTTCTATCAAGGGGTTACTGAAGATGAAAAACAGAGTAAAGAAAACTGGGAAGAAGTTACTGAGGAGAAAGGACAAAAAAAGAAAAGGCGTAGCATCATTTTTATAGATTGTATCTGACAAGAAAGGAAGAAATCGAATGAAAATGATGTTACCGTAATAAAAGACAAATTCAAAATCTTTAGTGGTCCTTTGGTCCCCTTCAGAGACTCAGACAAACAACAATTTTTGAAAAATATATTTGAAAAATATATTTGAAAATTCCTTTCTCTCTTTTCAGATTGAACTGATGCACTATTGAAGCTAACAAAGATATTTGTTAATTTCTTGGGTCGGTAAATATTCAGCTTGCCACTTCATCCAAAATTTATCCATATTTTGAACAAATATGTCCTGGATCAAAATTATACTTTCAACTTTCAACTGGAAAAATAATTTACTTTTTTTTCAATTTGAAATTTCTCAATATCATTCTGTATTTTAATAAAACATGCACTGCGGGAACCTTGTCTTAATTTAGCAAATTCATTTTCAAGATAGTCTGTGGAAAATTCTCCAAGCATAATGAAAAGTAAATAGACTGTTGAGTAAATATGAGTAAATATTGATCAAACGATAGCATGAATTCCAAGGCTTTTTAAAAGAATCTAAAGTATTGAACGTCGTTAGATAACATGTTGGAAAGACTCAGACATCAATGAGAAAGAAAAGTAGAAATCAATACAAGAAAAATTAAATTTTATCATCAAAATATTTGTAGTTATCAAGAACAACATTTAGAGGAAAATATGAGATTAACTGTTATGAGGTCCACCCCTTTTTCATACAAGTGGACTCGACCAATGTGTATTTGTACTGCTGCCGGTGAATACCCGACAGGTAGAGTAATAGAGAGAGTAAGAATGTGAAGTAACCGCTTTGTAAGAGTCACAGTTGCGAGCACGTAGACTCAGAAGGAAGTCATATTTCGATACTGAATTTCGAAGACTGTATATGTATATATGATTATAGCTACTAACCGCATTTCTAGATCTACTAACCGTATTACCAATTGTATTATTACGTCAATACATTTATTTGCTATATTTCATTCCTGCGTTTGTCATTCATTTCATTCATCCCGGAATCCACAACATTAACTTTATGGAATAAACATTCTTTACAAGCGGATATCATATTATCCTTCGGCTTCTTCCTTCGTCCAGACTTAGCACGGGCTTTACGCCCTGTCATTACCTCAGATAAATAATGAGACATTACTGTTTGAAAGCGTGACGGAACATTATATTTCAAAGGTACTGTTTCGTTTCAGGGAAAGGAATGGAAAAGAAAGAAAGAAAATTTTACGTCTGCTTCAGTGAAATGGAAACCATATCAATTTCGAATCATCTCATTTGTACCCTCTTACTTCTTTAAATAATGTCCTGCATTTACATTTATGACTGTTAATGTAATATTTTGTTAAGGTTGTTAGGCTCAAATGTTTAATGATGTGCCACTGGAATTTCCACGAGTATTTTAGAGGCGTGGAACTCGCAAGGAGTTTATTAAATCATTAATTCAAGAATTAAAATTCATCAAAAAAATTTAAAATAAGAAAAGTGAGAAATTTTTACATGTATTGCTAGTTTTTCAAAAATTTGCCTGTATAAAAGATATTTTTCTCAGTAAACATAATGTACATTGCAATTTGAAAGGACATGAATATAAAAGAATCGACTTGACTTCATTGTCACCTGGAATGAAATTAAGGCATTGCCACCTGGAATAAATTTATGGGATTGCCACCTGGAATAAATTTAAGGCATTGCTAGTTGGAATAAATTTCAGGCATTATCACTTTGAATAAATTTAAGGCATTGTCACCTTGAATAAATTTAATGTATTGTCACGTTAAATAAGTTTAAGCCATTGTCATTTTGAATAGATTTAAGCCATTTTCACCTGCAATAAATCTACGCTATTGTCACCTGGAATAAATTTAATGCATTGACACTTTGAATAAATTTCAGGCATTTTCATCTGGAATGAATTTAAGGGATCGTCACCAGAAATAGATTCAAGGCACTGACACCGTGAATAAATTTAAGGCATTGTCACTTTGAATAACTTCAGGGAATTTTCACCATGAATAAATTTAAGGCATTGTCACCTTGAATAAATTCAAGGTATTGTCACCGGTAATAAATTTAAGACATTGTCATCTGGAATAAATTTAAGATATTGTCGGCTTGAATAAATGTAAGGCATTCTCAACTGTAATAAATGTAAGGCATTGTCATCTGGAATAAATATAACTCATTGACACCTTTATTAAATTTAAGGCTGTCCACCATGAACGTAAAAGTGAAATATAGAAAAGTTAATAAAGTAATTCTTTTAACATTAAACAATCTTTTCCAAATATATAAAAACAATAAGTATCGTTTTATTTTGTTTTTCATTTTCACCTGACCTAAGTATTTAAAGAATTCCTTTTTTCCTCATATTCTCTTTTTATTTTCGAAAAAATACAACTGAACATTACTTTTTCTTTATTTCTGTCCATGTTAAATCCTATATTTACACTTTCTCTATTTAGGTTATTTAGCCTTTCTTGGAATTAATTTGAGCAATCTGATATTAATAAATTGACGCAAACAAATCGTAACTGGTTTAAATAGTCGGCATTTATATTTCCTGCAATCATTTCTCTGCCTACTTCTGAAAAAATACTTTCAAGGCCTGATGCAAATGGTTCAATCTGTTTACCACATTTATTTTACAATCTTTATTTTAACTGCGTCTTTTTCTAGTCGAATTATTGCAGTTCTGTTAGCGTCTATATTCGCAATGGATTTTCTTTTATACAGTTTTTATTAATAACTTGCTCTTATTATGAGTTAAATTCTGTCGAGTGTTCTACTGAATCAAATGTCTTTTCATCGTTAACCAAAAGCTAAATTTGTTTATATTATGTTGAATTTTCGATCAGTTGATAGATTGTTTTTATATAGTCTATTGTTGTGTATGAATATGTATGTGTGTGTGTGTGTGTGTGTGTGTGTGTGTGTGTGTGTGTGTGTGTGTGTGTGTGTGTTATATAATGTTACTGTAATCTTGTTTTTCAAGGTTTTTTTTTACTGCATAATCACTCAGCGTTTAAGAAAACATGAAAAGAAAAACTAAGAAAATATGGACGTATTGAAAGGATTATCGGTTTGTGTTTAAATACAATTTGTCTCTTTTTGTTCGAACGTTTCTGGATAAAATAATCATGTGACAATGAAAAATAGGTTCATTACGAGAAACCCAAATATTTAGATCCAGTACAGTTTTCCGCTATTTAACTTAAATGAAAACTAAAGGAGGAAATAGTAGTTCTGCAAATAGTAGTTGATACACTGAGTAATTGGCTTGTTTGGTTGACACATTGGAAAAGAACGTCTTTTTCCTGAACAAGGAAATCGACTGGTGATTTTAATGTATAACAATGAGCGATGCAGCAAATGATCATTGAGATGGGTGTGGAAATTCTTCCACATCGGACCTATTCGTAGTTCCTATCGCCTTCATTCAATTGTTTAGCTTTATGCATCACCCTTTGTCTGATCAGCTAAAAAATAATTCCTTTGAATTACGTGTTCTTTTCTCATAGTAGACACAATCTAACGTCCGTGCAACATTGTAGGAAAAAAAAAAAACGAAGGAAAATACTATGATGACCGAACAATCATGTTACGAATTCATATGAATAAAACAATTTGTTAACGTACTGGTAACTCTTGGATCAAGGTAATATGATGGAATTCTCAATTTCGCTGAAAGGTGGCTGAAGGTCATAAAAAAGCCAGGGAAAAATAATAATGCGATGTATCTATATGAATAAAAGATTTTGTCAAAAAAGCCAAGAAATTCGGGCAACAGCCTACGACTTTGGCATTGCAAGAAAATTTTGGCGTAAATCAATTTATTTTTATATATAATTTTTATCAGAATGAAACTTGATATGTTCTGCCGCTTCGGATTTCGCTTCAGAAATTATTTTCATGTGTTTCCTTCTTATACAACGCACTACGTTTCACTTTTAATCTATTTTTCCATATATATATATATATATATATATATATATATATATATACAGAGTGAGAGAGAGATATAGGTAGATAGAGATATAGCATGGTTTCATACAGTTATATACAAATAATTACTGAATATATTTTTAAGCTGAGATTTTTATTACTTCAAACCGTTCGGCCATAAAGAATGTCGCAAACCAGCAAGGTTTTATTTTCCCCTTTTAAAAAGAATGTACACTTCCGCATTCAAATTCTTCTTGGAAGCTCAAATCTTCCCTGAAACGTAATCAAAACAATTTCTAATGAATTATTAATTATTTCATTTTAATCCGAGATTTTTATTACTTCAAACATTATTTTTAGTGGATGTAACCGTATCCACTACAAATAATATTTGAAGTAATAAATGCACACGGACATATACATACGTTTGTGTGTGTGTGTGTGTGTGTGTGTGTGTGTGTGTGTGTGTGTGTGTGTGTGTGTGTGTGTGTGTGTGTGTGTGTGTGTGTGTGTGTGTGTAGTGTGGAGTAAGCACATGTTTATAAATAACCAGACTATCTCGGAGTGTTGGCTGGAAACTTCCTAGCCTGACTATGACGGAATGATGCTAGAGTTGTGAAATCTTGCAGATATTAATTTCCGCTCTTTTTATTAATAACTGCATTAATTAATTACAGTTAAACTGACATAAAAGAACACTTTTCATCCTGTTGGTCAAAAATGTAAACAGATAGCAGATAATGATGTCATCATCACTGCTATACAGGTTCCCAATAAAGTGTTTTTTTATGTTGGTGAACAGATGATAGTTAAATCAGGAGAATAAGGAGGGTGATCAACCAGTTCAAAGCCACAATCATGCACAGTAGCCCGAAGGACTTGTGTGCTGGAACATTGTCTTGATAAAACTAGAGACCATTTTCTTAGTATTGCCCTTTTGAAGATAGTCAATAAACACAATTTCTTTTGTCTTCCAAAAAATTGAGGCCATCATATTCCCTGCAAATGAATCAACCTAGCCCTTCTTTAGAGCATGTGAAGAGGATTTGTCTCTTTATCTTTGACTGATGAACCCAACATTCATTCCGTGTTAGAAAATGTTCAAGGAAACCAACTGGATATGCCTCAAACACTTTCAAATTTTCCCTTGATGTGCTCAACCTAGGGCGCTTTTGATCCGGTATCAGAAGACGTGGCACCTACCGAGTAAAAACCTTCGTCATACCAAGTTCATTGTGCAGAATATTCTCAATTCACTCAAGGGATATGTTTATATCATTTGCCATTTGATTTATATTTAATCACATGTCATCCATCCCCATTCAATGTTTTTCTCGGTGATGGCAGTTTCTGGGCGAACTTGGGTCATCTTCAAAACTTTTTTGCACTTATGATAAAGCTAGTGTCATTCCCTAAGAGTGGCAACTATGCCAGTATGAATGTCCTTGGGGGCTGAAACCTTTTTTCTGCAGGTACTTGATAACATCACCATGTCAAATTTTGTCCATTTTCAAGATCAGTTGCTACTACTTGCATTTGAAGTCTTCTGTGGACAGTCAGATATCAGTTTACCTGGAACAAAACAATGCAGTTATTAATAAGAAAATTAGAAATTAATGCATGTAAAATTTCACAGCTCTAACATCACTCTTTGATAGCCCACCCTCGTCGAAATGGGCGTGGCAGATAGAACAAAGACTATTGTTCTATTACTGACGAGGAGATTTGGATAATTAAAGAGGCGCAGAGATCGATTTTGTTTCATAATGGCGACCTAGATCTATTTAAACTAAGATACATTTTTGAATCTTAGGAATTTTTTAAGAAAAAATAATTTAATTGTACAACTACGATTCGGAAAAAAAAATTAAACCTAATCAGTTTACTCTTAAATGTATCGCAATTCGATAAATGAAAATGATCTCGTAATATTTCACCGATAAATGGTGTTATCTTTGAAACGTGAATTTAAAGATTGTTATAGCAAGTAAGAAAAGATAACAAAACTCCGTTTTTATCAAAACAAAGTTTTTACTAATGAATACCATTTTGAAGAGCATTATTACTACATGAATACTTTGCTTTATTTCTTTTTAGGATTTCTTTAATTCAATGTGGATCAAGCTACGATAATCTCCCAGTATCAACGAAGTCAGTAATGATTTGCTTCAATTCTTCAAGATTTGATGGATAGTATTTCTTAATCTCCTCTTAGTGTTTGCTTATCATTTTTCTATTAGATTTGCATCTGGCGAATCGAGAACAGTTATGCTCTTCTCCCTAAACAATTCTTTTGTCGATTTCGCGGCCTGATGTGGAGCAAAGTATTGCTCGAGACAAAATCATTGTCCCTAAACATTTCCTCAATATATGAGATAAAGAAATGATCTGGGGCATCTTCAGAGACAGCAGCATTAACCAAGCTTTTCAAGGATCAGATCTCTAGACACCGCTAACATTCATACCACCCAAAATCTTCACAAATTGAGGGAAATTTACCCTTTTTTTATCACGCATTTCACATCGTATCTCTCGTAAAGCTTTCTCCAGACACGTGGTCCACGATCACTGTAGAAAGCACAAAATCTTGATTCATCAATAAAAAAATGACTTGGCTCTATTTAATAACTGACCAGCTTTGATGGTCTCTAGACCAGCTGAAACACTCCCGTTTCTGCTTAAAAGTTAGTAGTCGCCTCGAAATCAGTATCATGCTGTCGTATCCAACGATCGAGCAACCGACAAAGCGACATCATTCCAGCGAATTTCGTCACAATTTGGCAAATCGACTAGAATCCTATTGAGGTGACCTTCATCTTGGTACTTGGGTACTGTTGGAATCGTCGGCCGACTGGCTGTTTCTGGAAGGTATCCTGACCAAGATGTCTAGGATCAATGTGTACTATCTGTTTCATCAGCAGACAGCCGGCCCACGGTTCCAGCCATCAGAAGCAGCAGTTCCAACCAGCCAGCTGTAATCATCATCAGCTCCAGCTCACCATCGGCCGCCACATCAGTTGGTCATCTCCAACAGGCCCTCAGCTCCAGCCAGCCAGACATACCAGCAGCAAAGGTATGCGAGAAGTAAAACAGTTTAATCGCGGATTGATAAGAGAAAAATGAACATTATTTTATTTTCATTAATTAGCATTAATTTATTGTAATGATTTTTGTAGGATTGAAAAGGAACAAAGTTTTATCCCTTGTTTCCTGTTTAAGATTGGGTTTCTAGTTCATTCTAAATTCTCATTCTCTTTCTTGCCTAGTAATCCCTTGCATCTTAGTGGCATTATCGTTTTGCTTGGGGTGAAATGATAAAAAAAAGAGTATTGGTCCCCCTCAACCGACACTTAGTTGAGGATCCGTTTGCCCTGGTCACTGCTAATGGACTTTTTCTGTAGCTTTTGAGAAATCTTCTGCATCTCCCAAATCTTATTTTAGCCAATTCTTCACTGCAGAATGATGCCAAATTGTTCAGATTCAATGACTTCCATCGAACAGCCATTTTCTGTTCATGCCACAAATGTTCAAATTTTGTTGGTCAGATGATTAAGAAAAGATCATTTGTCTTACATGATCTTGAGGTGGTTTTAATTCGAAGATGAACTGCCTACAAAATCTAAACTGGGGAGCAGAAGATCTTTTGAAAGAACAGATTAATATTAATGCTGTTGAGTTTCCCCTACCTGGAACCCTAAAGCAACCCCATAAAGTGATATATTCCCGCCATTGGGATTCTATTTGTTATAACGTGCGATGTTCTTTTTCTATTCTGTAACTTTAAGGTTTATATTCTAAAATGTCTTTTTTTTTGTTTCGTCCAAACAACGATATTCAGCCGATAAATTGTTTTTTACCTTGTTACAGACAACGGCTATTCGGCAGTTTCGTAAAATGGAAGCTAGCATGAAAGTAAATACGAAACGGAGGTGCGTCGTTGATATTCATCGACGATTGTTGACAGGTTTGCAGAAACTAAACATTGGATGTGAGCACAGTTTGAGTATTGCTGTTCAACTGGTGTAACAGCGATTAGTGTGACAAGTCTTGTACGAGCTGATGAAAGATGGACTGTGAGAAAAACTTTTCCTGCCATTATCATCGCTGCTGAGAAAAAATGGTAAGAAAGTGATTGGTAGCTGAAGATTTCCTCTATTCAACAGTATCAGAGGTAGTTTCGGTCAACATTGCAAGTTGAGCGAAACTACCTCTTGCTACAGAATCAAAATATTAACCTAAAAAATCGGTCTGAGATCAGATGGTTACTCCTAGGTCTGTGATTTGGCAGATCTTCTTTTCATCCTTGATGACTATCAGATCTGGTTCTCTTACTTTGGTCAAACTGGATATAAGTATTTGTTATGGTCCAGGTTTGGACCAAGGAAGAACATCACGAACACAAGAGTAGAAATAACGAAGGTATATTACACAAAATAATAATACAAGATGTGGAAGGTGTTAGTATGACTGTCAGTCTGGTTTGGAGTAAACTACTATCGGCTCGACTCGATTCGCCACTCTCTCTTGAGAGGCGTAGTCTACATAGTGTTAGGAAGAGTTCATTTTGTAGTTATAGGTAAGGACACATGACAATGTTGTTTATTTTCTATGTTAACCTCAACTTTGTGAGTATAACATTTGATTACAAGGTGAAACTCAAATTACTTGCACAACTCCCATTGTATTACAGTTCCTACTCTTTCATATTTATTTTCATTTTGAGTTTGAGTCGGCATTTATCTATCATCACAGACATTTTTTATTTTTATTTTTCTGTAATACTATTATCTATCAAGTCATCCCATAAGTTCTGTCCGAATTTTAACTTTTTGTTAAAATGAACGAAATTTAAAGAGTATTTTATAATGTCTAATGGAGCTGAACATTATTTTTATGTTTAGATGCATTTAAACTGATCAAATTTTATTTCAGAGAACAATAAAATTAAATTTTGTTTGATTAAAACCCTGCTAACATGGAAGTACCCAAGAATCATTTGAGGCACATAATGCTTTATGAGTTCAAGAAAAGAAACTCAGCAGCCGAAGCAGCTAGAAACATTCACTCAGTTTATGGAGATGAATGTGTGAATGAAAGAACTTGCAGAAGATGGTTTACAAAATTGTGCGTTCTCAAGTTCAAAATGGTTACTCTTTGACCTTATGAATGAGATCAGAGTTTAGTATGCTTAGTAACTCCTTTCCGTGTGTAATACACACGGAAAGGAGTTACATACACAAGATATATATATATATGTGTGTGTGTGTGTGTGTGTGTGTGTGTGTGTGTGTGTGTGTGTGTGTGTGTGTGTGTGAAAAAATATATAGAAAATAGGAAAGAACTCGTTAGGTAAATAATCCAAAGTTCTTTAGTATTTTTGTTATTATTTTTAAAAAACAGTGCTCGATACAAATGTAGAGCCTAAATATAATTATTTATTTAAAAATATGATTCCATCGCTACATAAGAGTTCTCGTGTTTCAAAACAAATTAAATTCAAATAATTATATTGAAGTTTTCGGCTCTTGTTTTGAAACATGAGAACTCTTATGTAGCGATGGAATCATATTTTTTAAAAATAATTATATATATATATATATATATATATATATATATATATATATTGCATTACATGCATAATGTATATACGATGTTTATTATTATGAATCGGTGGGGTGGTGCAAAGATTATCGGAATAGAAAACAGAATCGGCAAACCGAGTTCGAATCTCAATTAAGATGACTACGTTTCATTTCTCACTGATACAGGGAGGAAAGGCATGATTCCATTTCTCCCTGTGCTCTTCTGTTTCCAGATATCTTGATAGAATCTCTCGCCGCTGATAATAAGAGAAATGGAGTGGTCATTTGAAAAAACCTCTCTCCAATAACTAGCAAAAAAGCTTTTACCAGAATAACTGGAAGCTAATATAACATTAAAAAAATTCTATGTTCATATTTTGAGCAAGTAGTACCCTGTAGCTTTGGTTCGGGATCAAGTGACATTAAATACCTAGAAACGTTTAACATTGAGTTTTCACTTACAGTCTTATTTACAGGTTCGTCTTTTTTCACAGCAAAGCTATTTGCTGTATGATGAAAAAAAAAAATCTGAGTCCCAAAGATTGGACTACGGTATAAAAAAAATGAGCAATTCTAATCCTGATAAGCGGAAAAAGACGATATTGGAGTAGTCGTGAGAGTGATAATGATGAGGATGATGATATATACACACACACACACATATATATATATATATATATATATATATATATATATATATATATAAACTTCAAACGTTGTTATAGTGGATATTCCTATTTGAAATAGACGCCCCATTTTTATTTTGAATACTTTGTATAACGTCTATCTGTCTATACAATCTAGAGGAGAAAGCACCGTTTGATACGGCACACTTACCCGCTCGGCTACAGAAAACGTCACATTTCAGCAAGACTTTATTTTCCTTTCAGGGAAAGCACATTCACTCATCCAGATATTCTTTTCAAAAGTCCATATCTGTTCAGCTTCGTATCCGAGACGTAAACAAAACAATTCCTAAAGAACTAATGGATTTTTTTTTTAATCCGATATGTTTAGTATTTCAAACGTTATTAAAGTAGATAGTCGTCGCATTTTGATTTTTATTTTAAACAGTTTGTATTACGTCTATCGGACTGCGCATTCGAGAAATTTCAATTAAGGAAAATGTGCTATGCAGCAAGGATCAAGCCTGTTCCCCCTAAAGTTACTAATAATTTGGTGGGTCATATATCATCACAGCCACGACTATTCTGTGTTTCTTAATGTTTCTGTGTAAGCGTGTTAAGTCGAAATCTTGAAAATTACGGCTATATAAATTTGGTTATTTGTGTATGTGCAAGCAGATGTGTGAGAACCAATATTACGTGTAATTTTGACATCTCATAAATCTCAAACAGAATATGGCACATGTCCAGATCCCGCGGTCCTTCTCCATTTGGACCCCTCAGGCATCAGGGATTGACCCTGAGGTCGGCTTGGTGTAATGGGAAATGTGCTGTCTAGGGAGATGACCCTCTGGAGCTGAGTATAATAAATACACAAATAAATGCGATTTTAGTGATTAACAAAACATAGCATAGATATGGCACAAGGCAAGTAGGGAGCAGTCAGTGAGGATCGAACTCACTATTCAGTTATAATTGATCTAGGGAAAAAAACTTACTTCCCAATTACATTATGCCAAAGTGCTCGAAGAAATGCAATTTTCTCATTTATATCTATCAGCATGTGTCTTATATCTTACCCAATTATGAACAGTTCTTGCTTAACGATGATAATTAGCATATTCAGCGTTAAAAATGATTTCTTTAATAACTGTGTTCTGTTGTTCATTTCCAGTCTGTTATTTTACTGATCATTGGAAATACTCGTTATTTTTCTTGTTTTTGTTTTTTTTCCATTAAATTATTTACATATGCACATAAAGCCATTTTCTGCCCTAAAGAGAGTAAGCACCTTAGCATTTAGATCAGAGCTTTGAATTAAAGCGGTCTAAGTAATGTTGCCATTTCTGATATTATTCATTACAAATCTAACAGATGTCGGCAATCTTCGACCTGCATTCTCGCAAAAACGGTGTGTCAAAAAAAAAATGTTTTTTTCCTTTGACACCGCTATTAATTTAACTACTTTCACGCCTCAGTAATGTTTTTATTTTTAAAAGTAGGAATTAGAATTGTTATAGAACCTAAATTACATATATATTGAAAGTGAATTTATACTTTTTTGTACTTGAGAATTTGCAACAACATTAAACACTATTTATTAGGTTGTTTATTTACAAAAATAATTTTATATTTACAGCATTCTAAAGACTAATATAAGTGACTAGCAACATGGCCTGACGTTGCCCGTGCTTGATTCAAAAATCGTACGACTCATACAGCAATCACTATCACTTAAAATATTTTTGCCCTTCCTTGCCTTTAAAGGAGTGCCCTTTGCCGTGCTGATGTTGCTACATGCCTTACTTCTTGCCTATCTGACACTGCGAATTTTTTCTAAGCTCTATACTAAACATTAAATCTGTTACGAAAAAAGAACTAAACAAAATGAATACAAAACGATCAGCTTTAAAAAAAAGGACTCGTAACTGGAAAAACCGAATGAAAAAAGAATGTTAACAACAAATGCTTTTCACACCCAACACAGTTCTGCGGAATCAGAATCAACGTTGAGTTTAAGGAAGCGAATGAGCCAATTGGAGTAAAGTGCCATGCAGATTTAAATTTTTCCCACTTGTGACGAATGCAGCTATCGATTTTTTTTGCATGCTAGCATGCTAGTTAACATTCGTGTCAGTCAGCTGTTGGCTCTCACGCTGGTCACTGGAATATTCCTGCCTATTCGTGGCAGCCAGCTACTGGCTCTCACTCTGGCCAGTAGAAAATGGCCGCAAACTACATGAAAACTGCCGTAGAAGCATGAAAAAATCGATTATTTCCACTATCGATGGGAGTTGGGAATTGCAAAGTCGGTCTAGGCCTTCCCGCTAACTTGGAGCATGTGCATGTAAATTTTGGTGCAAATCCGTCGAAAATTGCGGCCGTGCATTCGTTACACACACACATACACACACACACACACACACATCCTGCCTTTTATAGATAGAGATTAAAACTAATACAATGCAATATTTATCATTTACCAATTTATAAAGAAATAAATATGAACATTTTTTTTATTCATACATTTATAAACATTTACTAAATTATTAAAATATATGAACCAACTACGAGGAAATCCTTATTATTTACCATTTTATAAAGTTTGAATCGAGTGGCATTTAGCAGATGTTTTGCCAAAAACAATCTAATAAACAGTATTCATTAATTTTGTTGGTCAAGAACAAAGAAAAGTGTATAAATTCACTTTCAGCATATGTTTAGTTTAGGTTTTATTACAATTCTAATCATTGCTTTTTAAAACATATTGCCAAGGAGTGAAGGTAGTTAATAACGCGCGCACTCTCTTTCTTTCTCTCTCTCTCTCTCTCTCTCTCTCTCTCTCTCTCTCTCTCTCTCACACACACACACACACACACACACACACACACACACACACATATATATACAAAAACATTGACTGCGTAGATTAGCAATGGAAAGAAACATGGCCTGGGCAACGCCGGGTATCAATGCATAAAATAGAGAAAGAAAAACGCAGAAATCCGACAACAGAATTTTAAATATTATTTTAATACTAAACCTGATTATCGTTATTTTCATCATGCATCCTGTTTTACATCCTTTTAGAATCGAGCCCGAAGTATACTCCTGAGGCGGAATGTCACTTGTAGTCTTGTAGATTGTTACAAGTAGAGCAAATCTTCTGATCAACTCAGCTCTTGTTGCTAAGATACACAACTGGTGACCTTTTCTATACTTTTCTCAATGAATCCCAGAGCTTCCATACTTACTTCGGTCTTCATAATCCACATCAATTATTATTACGATCATTCATTTAAGCGTTTATGCCGGTAATAAATGGTGGTTCACACTGGAGCTTAAATGAAATGAAATTTCCTCCAGCACTTTTCTTAGTTAATCTCGCTGTTTCCATTAATGATAAATGGATCTAACTCTTCTCTTAACTTGCAATGGCTGCTTTTTGGAATATTTTAAGAACCATACATATCGCTCCACTAAATACTGGAATGACTGTCATCTTCATATTGCACAGCTTCAGCCGTTCCTTGTCATGATCGTGAGATTTATCAAAGTTTTCATTTTTCACTTTTTCTGTCCGATTTTTCTGATTTACCGGAACTGCAAAATCTATTGATATGTTTTCCGCTTTTTGTTGACAATGACAGGTATTAAGTTTTCTGGATTGATCGACTGGTTACATCTCAAACTACCAACGATTTTATTTTTTTAATTGACCTGGACAGATTCTGGTTTGTTCGATCAAAATGCAATCACTTGTACTGTTCCCAATATATCCTACCCAGTCAAGCTCTTCTGGCTATTCTTCCTCGGTTAAATCAGTAATTAAGTTACATACTGTCTTGCCTTTATTTCCATACTGTCTACAATAGTAGTATTAGTATTAGTAGTATCGATTGAGTGATTTGTTTTTTACGGCTTATCAACCTTTTGTAGGTTATTTAAAGCCAGATAATATTTTTACAGCTTAAGTTTTTTTTTTAGCTAAAAGACCTACTAATTAAGTGGTGGATCCATACATTTCCCAAGGATATTTGTGAGTAAATGAATATAATGACCCTAACTGGAATTAGAACTCAGCTCTTTGATTTCATATTCCAAACCGTTATGAATTACCCCATCAGCACATTCAAGCTTACAGCACTTCATATTCCCAAGCAGTCATCCATCTAGGTAATTACTTGGCTCGACATTGCTTGGGCATCGGTGATCGTACGAGAACCAATGTTTCAACGTGATATGGCCGGATGCCTACGGGTAGTATTAGTAGTGGTATTGAGAACAATGTATATGTAATTACATAATTATTTATATAACTTACATTGTTCGGGGTGTTGTCCTCGTCTTTGTTGCCATATTCAAGTTTCGACCGTCGTGCACTCCGGACTTCTTCAGGTGATTGGATTTTGGAACTGAACTCTTTAATTCGTTTACCAGGGTAGATTGTTTTAGTTCAATGCGTCTTCCAGGTTTCTCAGTTATCTCCCTTTAACTCAACTCTCCAAGTTTTTGAACTCACAAATCTTTGGGTCAAGTCACTAGATCCAACCAACGCTTTTATCCACTGGACAATTTGTCCTTGAAGACATCATTGTGTAAGTTTTTGGGATTTATAAACTTAATGTCTCACTTATCATTTTTTTACCAGAGCTCATATTACAATTTTGTTATTATTATTGTTTTTTCTCTAGCACTCTGTGTTACTGGGTCCCATTTTGTATTCATTTCTATGCTTGGCCGGCTTAGTTGATTTTTGTGGCGTAGCATATGCGCTGATTCCTTAAGTTTTCGCATTTTTCAGTGATGTTCTGTATTATCAGCCTCATCCCACAGGAGGCGGCGAGCTCCCTTTTCCCTCCATATGTGGTCAACTACACCTGATTTTTTCTATTTCCTCCCGCGTTACGGATTTATGATGTTCCTGCAGTCTTACCTTAAGGAGGTGGCCCATTTCTCGCTTATATTTCTTACCACATCTGCATGGGATGGTATACATGCAGTCCTTAATCATGTTCTCTTCTATAGGACCTCTTACTCGGAAAAGATATCTGCGAAATGTCGAACCACTTTTGAAGGTCGTCCTGATGTTATATGGACCACTGATCTTTTGTATTTTTTCCGATAATCCCTTCCCATAGGGTAGGCAGTTTTCTGTACCCTTCTTGTACCCTTCTATCTCAGTTTGTCGGAGCTGTTGTCATGTACCCAGAGTAGTTACTACGTTGTAGGATACAACTTATATTGACCATTTCTTGTTCACATGTTTCTGGGTCACCACTTATGACTTAATGTTGTAAGCAGTAGACGATCCCTTTCTTTACACTAGATGGGTGGTGGTTTTGAAGTTGAGGTATTGTCCGGTGAATGTTGGCTTGCACTATACGAATGTCTTCAACCCACGCTCTGTTCAAAATATTATAATGCGAGTTATAGTTTTTTCTCTCCATTGTGAACTGTATCGATGATATTAAATCAACATGGTCCAGTAGTAGCTGAACCTCCTCCTGGCTTGGCCATAGTATGAAGGTGTCATCTACACATCTCATTCACAGGGTTGGCTTTAATGATATGGATTCTAATGCTATTTCTTCGAAGTATTTAATATATATGTTTGCCATTGCTGGTGATAAAGGCGAGCCCATTGCTAAGCCTTCATTCTGTCGATATATGTCTGATCCCATTCCGAAGTGTTTAACGACTGTTTCAGTGAAATGTAAAAAATTGTCAATTTCAAATCTTTTTATTTGAACCCCCTTACTTCTTAAAATAACGACCAGCATTCATATTTATGATTGTTATTACAGTTAAGCTCAAATATTTAACAATGCGATAAGAGAATTTCGGCGGATATTTGAGCTTACCCAATGATTAACTTAAATATTAAGATTCATTAGAATATTAAAATAGGAAAAGCGTGAAAAATTCACGGATTAAAACTAGTAAATATTTTTGCGGCTATAAAACACAGTGGCATTTAATGTCGTTTTTATTTC
Source organism: Acanthosepion pharaonis (assembly GCA_903632075.3). NCBI lineage: Eukaryota > Metazoa > Mollusca > Cephalopoda > Sepiida > Sepiidae > Acanthosepion > Acanthosepion pharaonis. The sequence goes on from CAHIKZ030003228.1 coordinate 2,403,678, forward strand.
GAAATTTAAAATGATAAAAATGAAATAAAAGATAATTCCATTTCTACATCATCAGAAAATGCCGAATACATAAAATGTAGAAATGGGTGAATTTCTTATCTTGTTTAATACCGTACAAAATTTTCTATAAGAAACCCCTACGCACTAAGCTAAAATTCGCCCATCTCTATAGCGTGGCTCTTCATGGCTTATATATATATATATATATATATATATATATATATATATATATATATATGTGTGTGTGTGTGTGTGTGTGTGTGTGTGTGTGTGTGTGTGTGTGTGTGTGTGTGTCTGTGTAAATATACATTGAGTTTTATAAAAATGAGTTATTGCTACCTAGCATGATTTATTCCCCTCCAAATGGTTTTAACCGCGACAGAAATTTTGGCAATTATACCAAGACTTTGTCAAAATATAATGTCTTGGTACACGAAAGTGCTATCACAGATGCACTAAAACACTATGTGGAACTAAAATCTCTGTCCTTCCTTTTACGATTCGACGGTAACAAAACCTAATTACAGCTCGCGTCTGTCAAAAGAAAATTGATCGCTCAATTAAAGATGGCGCGACAAATATCCGGCATGCAAAAGTACACTTCCGGTGGACAGTAAAAAAAAAAAAAAATTACCGTATTCATTCAGATGAAGTTTTTACAGACATTTGAAAGATTCTTCGTTTGGACTGTTCCGTCATACTGACTTCTAGTCGTCTTTATGTTTCCATTTGAACGCACGCAAATGATATCATAAACCAAACACAGAGAACACTGTAATGGCGCGTAAAATTTCAATTCAGATAATTTCTCCAGACTGACTGCTTACAGTACAGGTGCAAAAGAGTTGATGTTTACCATCTGGATTTTGTTCACAACTTCATTTAAATATTTATGGTTAAGTCATTTGGTTGGGTCCATACGGTTAGACCCCCGCAGCCGGTAAACAGTGATTAGTATTTAGATTTATGCAGTTGATTTTATAGATAAAAAGACCTGCTCTTCGAAGCTGTCTCAAACACGCACGGGCCATGTAAAATTTGACAGACGTTACAACATTGTATGGAGAGTTTTGTCAACATGCTTTAGTGCTAGAGAGATGTTTGATTTTAACAATATAAATGCAAATATCATTAATAACCATTAGTAAAAAATAATATCGATTAATTGAAATTAATAACATTAAATTACTACCGTTTTTGCTCCAACAATTCCTGCCAAACGTTAAGTAAATGTTAAAAAATGGGTTAGAAATGCTGAGGGTTAAGTAAGAGAATATAAGATAGCCCCAGACCATAAACTTTTAATACCATAAATCCTAGAAAAATATAAAATTTAATACTTCATGAATAAAAAATATATTTTTCTGACCCTAGTTTAAAAATCAAGTATTTCAAGATGCAATATAACAACTTTAAATGCAATAGTAAAATTTATTAACTCAGCACTTACAGTATTTCTAAATAATATTTGCGAGGGTAATACACTTTGAGCAGGAATTATGAAAGAGCGCGGATTTGAAAAATATTTTTCAGTAGAATTCGTTCAAAATTGTGTCTAAAATTATATAAAACGGTATTTTAAAGCATTTCCTGAGTGGTTTTAAATTTGTGTTATTATTCTTTATTTTAGGAAAGTGTTTACACACACACACACACACACACACACACACATATATATATATATATATATATATATATATATATATATATATATATATAAACAAATTAACAGCAAACAGCGTTCTGGCGATCAACGGACAACTAAATCCAAGGAGGACTATCTATCTATCTATCTATCTATCTCTTTCTCTCTCTCTTTCTCTCTCTCTCTCCTCTCTCTATCTCTTCTCTCTCTCTCTCTCTCTATATATATATATATATAGAGAGAGAGAGAGCGTGAGAAAGAACGAGAGTGAGGGGAAAAGAATTAATAAAATCCGTAGGTTTTTATCAATTATAGATAGATAGATAGATAGATAGATAGATAGATAGATAGATAGATATGAAAACAATTAATAAAAGCAGTAGATTTTATCGATAAGAGACAATGGAAAATTTATGGCTGTACATTTTGCCTTTGAAACTTGACTGGCACAATCTCTTAGCGAAGTTGTTAATTTAGATATTGTAGATTGGGGGATTTTCACCCATGCATCCATAATAGCCTGTTTCAACTCTTCAAGGGTACAATATTGGATGTTGCAAGAGTACATCATTCTTCAAATAGTTTCTATAAGAATGAGGAGGTAAGCAAGGCGATAAAGCCACTAAGATGCAAATGGTTACTGAGAGTGAAACAAACTGAAAGGACGTTATTGAAAAGAGAGGACAATAAAAGAACAGGATTCATAGGGGCAGAAAACGACGACTGACGTATCATTTAAAATTTTGAAAATCGTAGTTGACAAAAAAGTACAAAGCTGGAAGACAGTTCCAAAAGCGAGAAGTGCAAGAGAAAAAAGTGTTAGCATAGAACTTACGGTTATATCTAGCCATTTAAACGGTAAACTGGTGAGGCCTTACCGCCAATCGAGTACTGCGCTTAAATTCATAAAATCTAGGTACCAATGAGAAACTCTCACGAGTATTATGAAAATATTTATAGAAAAGGCAAGGAGAAGCTACGTTACGACGATCTGAAAGTAGAGAATTTTAGTATAGAACTTATGATTACAGCTAGCAATTTAAACACTTTGTGGAACAGACACCCGTCAGGATGTTTTCACAAGCACTACAATCTTGACCTCTTCAAATCTGGGGTTAAACGTTATCTTTCCTGCATAAAACCATAAAATTCACTTCTTGCCACTCATATAGTAACTATCTACCTTGAGTAGCTCTTGGGAACTCTATTGTTTAAACATTAGTATTAAAAAACGTAAATTATAAGACCTAGCTGCAAATCCAGTACTACGATTAAGTTGGTGAAAACGAGAAGCCAAAGAGGAAAGCTCATGAAACAATTCTCATGAAATTATTCATGCAAAATGCACGAGGAAGATACGTCGCAACGATGAGAAAGTGATTGAAGCTGAGATGTTAGGACAGAGCTGATAATGTTGCGGATACTTCTCTAGATATATGACAGAAGCAGTTATCTGTGCAGAATGGCAACTCACAATTTGTCTAAATTGAAAATCTCGACAATATTTTCCGATTTTTCTCATCAATATCTATCTTCCTTATCGTTTGTTTTCCATTTGTGCTGACGCGGATTTGTACAGTTTAGCTCCAATCGAATATACCAATGATTTTTACAGATATTTCTTATAGAAGAAATGACTTCTCACACACAGAAACAAGGTATTCTCTTTGACTGTAATCTATGACAAGTAATAGACGTGATACGCTATAAATAAAATGTTAACTCTATTACATTTCATTCTTCAAAAATACAATCTATCCTCTCAGGGGATTGGTGCACAAACGTAACAATCTTTCCATGCTTCATTGGGCTTTTGCAATGGAAACGCTTGTTGGCTGATAGTTGTGTTGAGGGCTTTATTCTTTTCGTGGCTAAATCTTTTAATGGTAAATCTCTAACCAACATTCAAACAAAGAGACATGTTCAGGTGGCATGCGAATAACGAGGGATGTTATTGTCGGTTGCTCCCATTAATCCCAGTAGATGTAAAAAGCAGATTTGGAAAGAGGGAGAGAGAAAGGCAAATCATGTGAAACTGGATACAACCAGTAAATAAAACTAAATCATTTAGTGTGACATACAGAGAGAACAATTTATATCAAACAAGTAATAATGATAAAAAAATGTACAGGTATAACTGTTATATAAATTTCCGTACCTGAAATGTAGAATTGTGTAAGTTTTTCTTTAGAACAATGAACTGTGTCCTGATTGTGAGTTTCATTTTGGGAGAAGTTAACACGCGCGTTCATCTACAACAGCTAACGGACTTGAAAAGAACCGATGATAAATGTTTGGAGTGAAAAAAATTATAGTTTTCCCCGGAAGAAAATTATAGTTTTCCCCGGAAGCCTAAGTAATGTCTATTTTTGGCCACGCAAAAAACGTGATGTGCCAATTTTAATTTCTGCTTAATTCCATAATTGCTTGCTTCCCAGCAGTGCTAAAGAAAAGGGTTCGAGTTCATGTAACAGCGATGATATCGAATTTACACGGTAACAGTGCGTTCCCACTTGGGAGATTGGAGCAATACAGTCTTCTTAACCCACATTTCATACTATTTATCCGAATGCCGAAGTCAAAGGGGCTTAGCAAATAACAGCATCATAATTATGGAATATCCGGTCAGAAGGAACCAACGCGAAAAAGTACGCTAACGATTCAAATATGTTTTTTTTTTATTATTATTATTGATTTTGATTTATTCTTTGCTTGTATTTATGAAGAGTGATTATTGAAAATGTCAAGTAGGTTGTCTATGTCGTTTCACGCGCGAAAATATCACGTGACTCAGTCAATTTTCTGAGAACAGCGATAAGGGCTTATTTTTATTTTTAATTCTTTTTTTTTTATTGGTCATTAGACAAAGCGCCACGTCTGTGAAAATGCGGGAACGGGCAGGGGACATAATCATGGCGGAAATTTGTGATAAATTTCGTTGGCGAAAAGTTGGCACATAATAAATAGGAATTCTTGCGCAATTACTTTTGGTACAAATATAATTGATACACAGAGAAAAATACTAATATATGTGTGGCATGGCTGTACGAGTTGACATAACTCTACAGATAAATGCATTATCTAGGAATGTAAATACCAGTATGTATATATATATATATATATATATATATAGAGAGAGAGAGAGAGAGAGACAGACAGACAGACAGACAGACAGACAACAGACAGACAGACAGATGCGCACACACGAACACAAACATACACGTGACAGTACGTATACGCGTGCATATTTGTATGTATGTATGCATGCATGCGTGTACATGCACAATTACACATATAAACACACACCCGGACAAACACACATACGCTCACAAAAATTCAACCATAACCTACACTAAATGGTTTAGGTTATGCAAAGTTAAGGAGCATATTAAACAAACCAATAAAAATACAAAAGAAACATATGGTTTAACAACAGTGTGAGAGAAAAACTGTTTGTTCATACAACTAAACACAAAAGGCTTATCAAACATTAAGCTAAATAACACAACCTACTAAAAATACATATACAGTTAACACAAACACCAACACACAAACACATAGACGAACACATAAAAACATACACGTGCGGAAAAGTGCGTGCCTACATGTTTTTGTATGTATGTATGCGTACGTAAGTGCACATACATGGGCAAAGACCTAAACATACACTCGCACAAACATGCATACACACAAAAAAAATTCAACCATAACCAAAATTAAATGGTCAAAACAATAAAGCAGAGGAAAGAATGAAAGAAAAAAGATAAAAGAAAAAGGAAGAGGAAGAGAAATCAACAAGCAATCAACGCCCATCAAACGAAAAGGAAAGTAACACAATAAAAGTACAAAAGAATCGAGAAATATCTACAGTTTAACTCTGTTCTAACGAGTGGTTACATCTGTATAACCACAAAACTTTGAAGTAAACATGAGCTTAGTGAAAAAGTTTTTATATTAATTCTATTAACGCTCTATCTTTATTTTCGAATAGTCCAACTCTGCTCAGAAAAGTAGTCACATATATATGTGACCACGAAACTTCGAAGTCAGCATGACGGAAAGACTACCCAGTTAAGTGAAAAAAAAAAATTCATATGAATTCTATAAACGCTCTATCTTCTTTTTGGAGCATTCTATCACACAGCCTGTTTGCCTTAAATGCCATCCTATCAACAAACCACTGAAAAAGTAGAAATTTTGGCTTTAAAAACAGTCTCTCAAATTAACATTATATATATATATATATATATATATATATATATATATATTTTGAACAATAAAAAATATTAATATAAAAAATATTAAAAATATTAATATAAAAAATATTAAAAAAAAAAATTGTTCAGACACAATGGGTTGTATATTAATATATTTTTGTTATATTATTATTTCAATTAGGTTCCTCGTCTATATATATATATATATATATATATATATATATATATATATATATATATATGTGTGTGTGTGTGTGTGTGTGTGTCGGTGTGTGTCGTGTGTGTGTCAGTTGTATATATAGAGAATATGTATCATATTTAAATGTCAGATTTAATTATGCAAGTCAAATTTTTCCAAAAGAGAAACTGATACTAAATATAAAAAAAATCGAGGATATATTTATATAATCAATTATCTCATGTGAGTTTCAGCTCATCATTAACTGTCCTTATTAAAATATTGATGATGTGTTTTGGATCGTCTCGGGATATGCCAATAAAATGCAACATATATTTTGGTAATAAATCCAAAAGATTTTGGTCATAGAAACATTGATTCAATTCACGCAATATCCAAGATAAATTCTTCTCTTATTCGTTTACATCTTATTACGGGTTCCTTGACATTCTATAATCTTTATCAATTTTTCATCCAATGATTTTGTCAACTTTTATGTTGCTTCCAGTTTAACATTATTTGCAGTTTATTGATCTCCGGAGATCTTCATTGCTTGGATATTGTTTTCCAATTTTCATATTTATCTCTATTAATGGTGGACAACAAGTTTTCTATTGGATCAATAACTGGGAAGGCTGGAAGCCGTTCCATTTATTTGATGTATTTGAAAACAATTTTGGCAAGCTTTACGGAATATGAAAGAGTCTTGACTTGAATGAATATGCATTTTTGCATAAAGCTTCTTGCTTGTGATCTATTTCATAAACAAAATTCCTATCCAAGAAGTTATTTGCATTCATCTTGATACCAATATCAACTTAGAGAAGATCCATAATTTTGCTGTCTACAATACTGACGAAAAACATTAAACCGTCTCCCCACTGTTGTCTTTTAAGTCATGCTGATTGATTATTTCCATAAAAGACCCAACCTGTATCCCAATCATCAGATCCATCTTACATAGTTCGACATTCAAATTAAAGTTGAGAAATCGGTTTACTTAATCGTCAAAACGACATAATTCTTTTTGTGATCTTTGCTTAAAGGTGTTAATTTGGTTCGTGTCTTTAGCCAGATTTTCTTGTGAATTAAATCCTCTTTTCTTGTTTATTGCTTTTTTTATTTTTGTTAAATTTATTTTGTGACATACAAATATTTTTTTCGATATCTTACATTGTCTTTTGTGAATTGTTATGCATTCTTGAGAAAGATAATGAAGTGAATTCCTATTGCCTTTCCACATTTACGAATTTAAAGTTTTCCTTCACTTAGACTGCTTGCCATCCAAGGGTAGAGAATCGAGTCTACCCTACTATTTAACCCCTAAATTATCGGAGAGAAGACATATTCATACTTTTCCCCAAGGGCATTAATGCGAAAGTGAATGTAACAGACTAGCCCTGAATTTGAACTCATCTCTTTGATTTCATGCCTATATTAATGATACTAACCAACGATGCTAGTAAACGAAGTAACTTTTTCTGAATCCTTAGTAATAATCGCCCCTCCCCCTTACGAGCAGAGGTAAATATTTGTTAAATTCCGTCCAGACAAGTTGTGTATTTCAACTTTCACTTTTTCTTTATTTCTAATTGTTACCAAGTTTTATTATTATTATTATTATTATTATTATTATTATTATTATTATTATTATTATTATTCCTATTGCCCTTAAAACAAATTTGCAGGTGATTTAAAATCAGAAAATACTTTTTATATTGTAAGAACTTTTTGGAGTTAATAATGATTTAATAAAACAAATTCTACTAATTAGCCCATGTCTGGAGGGAAAGAGGTGAATTCATACCTTTACCAATAGTATTTGCGCATAAGTGAATAAAACGAATCCGAATTCGGCTTTCCGATCTCAAATTGCAATCCGTTATCCATCACGATACCCACAAGTCCAAGCTTACAGCAACTTGCATTGCCAAGCTGTTATCTATCTCGGTATTGGCCAGGTTCGACGTTGCTTAACCTTGGTGGTCGTACGACAACCGGTGTTACAATGTGATACGGTCGAAAGCCGAAAGCTAATAATTATGAACTGTTCAATATAAATCTTTTAAAATGCAAGCTCAACTTTATTTTAGAAATCCTCGCGACTGAACATTTAAATAAAGTCTTAATACCTTGATTCTCTGGACATTGACTGTGGCAATAACATTTAGCGACTACAATCTGTGTCGTTAAGATGGAAGAATGGTTGGTGTTATAAAATAAAATGAAATATCTCGGCTGATTTGCAGGCAAATAAACTAACATACTCAAGAGCGAGAGCCGGGTGTGAACGGGACAAGGCCCCGTCACAAAATGACCATTATCGTCGTTTACGCATAGGCCCGACGCACGAGTTCCGGTCGAAAAATAAAATAATATTTTAAAGTGTTTCTATTTTTCAACCAATAAAAATGCTTCCCTCCTAATTATACTCGCGTCGTTTTTCGAGCCTGTTAAGCCATAAAAACGCCATAAAAGGGGTCACACGGGGAAGTACAACAGCAGTCAACAGAAGGCCAGGGAAGAGACCTGTCACGGTTAGTCAGCAGCAGTCAGCAGGAGGAGCGCCACGCCAACCAGTGAGAACTACTATGAGAGATCAACCCAGTTCGAAAGCCGGCTTATGAACTATACCACAAGGTAGCTGTCCCAAACCCACACGTTCCTATTGAAATAAATCACGTAAATCTATTTCTGCTGTTGTCGTATTTCTTTCTTGCAACCGTACGCTTGTCTATAACATTAGCGAGGAAACAGAGCAAAAGGAGAATTAAGTTGATGCCATTCCAAAGAGAGCATAAGTAGACTTCGCCAAAATTACAGGGACAGATATGTCGTACAACTTCTGAGGTATTTATTAAGCTTAACTTAGTTAGTACACAAACAAAAGAGATGTTTTCTAACAACTGCACCAAAGTGAGATGAAAACTTATATTTACTAAGCTTAGTTTAGTATGGCATAAGGCAACAATAATGGAGATCGGATAGCATTAGTTACGAATTCGGCTTGCTAGGTAAGTACGTATAGCGCTACCGTAGGCATCTTGCATATGTAGAGAAGTTCTTACCAAATTTTCCTCTTTCAGAAAATTTCCGATAGATCGACAGACAGACAGATAGATGTTGATTGATTGTTTTTTACGATTTATCAACTCTTTGTTACTTAATGCTGAAATATATTTTGGATTGTAAAAAATTTATTACAGGGGAATATTGCATTAACAATTTTTTGAGAATGACATTTATTTTTCCAGATATAAGTATTACGATTTAACTTATGCATACCATACCTTACCCAAAAGTGTTTGCGTGTAAGTGAATGTAAAGAACCTGACTGGAATTCGAACCCGTCTCACTGATTTCATATTCCATGCTGCTATCCACTGCAACACCCGCACAAGATAGATAGATAGATAGATAGATAGATAGATAGATAGATAGATAGATAGATTGACTTCAGCAAATGGGCCAGGCTGAGAACGTTTTAACACCTCCTTGTATCTATGACATAAAAGAAAATGTCTGCAAGAGAATTAGATAGATAGATAGATAGATAGATAGATAGATAGATAGATAGATATATAGATAGATAGATAGATGGATGCGAACAGACTGGAATAGATGGATCGATACTGTAAATCAATTTTTAATTTTTACTTTTATTAATGTATACGATAGACAAAGAATACTTCGTATATTTTTTTTATTTAGTTTCTCTTGATTTCATACAAGAAAATGAATGTTTCCTTCCAGACTATGCATGAATTGTCCATAATTGTCCATATTTTTTTCTGTCGCTTTTCACTTTTCTCTGGTCTTCCTAAAAAAACAAAACATAAGTTTTACTTATCAGAATTTGAGATGACGATTACCAACTAATGTCGTACTTGTGTTTCTGTTAAATGACGTTACTGTTGGATAAAGAATTTTAAATTTAAGAAAATTGTCATTGGTGAAATCAAAAAAATTCATTGTTTACGGTGTTTGTAAATTTAGCCCGGTAACATGAATTTCGAAAAAAAAATGTAGATTGATAAATGTGGGCGTGTAACAATGTATGTGTGAATATAGCAATGTACGAAGCAAATGTGAGACTGACATTTGCCGCTCCTCGACTCGCTTTCCTTTATTTCCGTCCATAATATGAAATTTCTCTTTGGGTAAAACCAGAAGTTGCAGGGAGTCCAACCTAAACTGTATGCTGGCGGTGATGGACCTGGGTGAGGCAACGTTTAAAACAAAAACGAAAAAAAGAAATAGACAGGGGCGGCATTCAGACTGACTAACCTCCACAAGATAATTTCACGCATGCTCACTAAGGTCCCCTCTGTTTTGTAAGTTCCAACTGATTCTGTAAATATTTAAGATAGCTGATTACTTTCTCGCGCGCTGTGTGTGTGTGTGTGCGTGTGTGTGTGTGTTACTATACTATTACTCATTACAGCAGTAAGTGCTTCGTGAAACTATTTTACTGTATGATTTCAACATGGCGGACAGTTCAATTTAGAAATGAACCGATAGTCTACCTACGCAGATGATTTGATTATATTGGTGAAGGTTTGTGTAGAAAGGGCCACATTTTACAAAAGAATTGATAATAGAGAAAACACTCACGGTCTCTAAACGTTCCCCTTCAGGTTTTAATATCACAGAAATAATGACAAGGCGTAATTCCAGAATTATGACATGGCATAAGAACAGGGCCCAACTGGAAAGACGTGACTGCATTTCAGAATTTCCTTTCTACTAGACAGGCAGCCAGCCAAGGCACGATAACCCACTCTGCTTTACTATTTAAACTTAAACTGGAGGAAGGTGGATTCATATTTTCACATCTTAATTCCTCTTCTTTTATTGTTCTCTTTCCATGTCTTTTTTCCTCATAGTCTCTCAGATACAGTAATTACATGCATCTTAGTGGATTTCTTGCCTTGATTGGGGTGAAATGATTTAAAAAATACTTTTCCAAGAACATTAGCGCAAAAATGAACGAATCAATGGGAATTTGAACTCCGCTTTACGTTCGGCTAATTATTACGGTACACTTACAGCCCCACTCTCTTTCTCCCTCTCTCTCTCTCTCTCTCTCTCTCTCTATATATATATATATATATATATATATATATATATATATATATATATATATAAAATAAAGATTGTATTTCGGCAAAAAATGGTCGACCAGAGTAATTCTGCTAATTCAATACATATATATATATATATATATATAGAGAGAGAGAGAGAGAGGGAAGAGAGGGGAGAGAAAGAGTGGGTGAGTAAATGAGTGAGTGAGTGAGTTATTCTCCATGATTAGTCAGCAAGGCGCAGCTCAGAATGTTAACAACTAATGTAAATTTTGTGGCATTGTTTTTCCTGTTTATATTGAGTTAGAAATATCAAACTTTTATCTTGCGAGGTTCGGCTGAAAAGTTCATAAACTGACCAAGATCCTCTCATGGAATGTCACCAAATGAGGCTTATCTTTCAACATAGTCCTCCTTGTTATCTACACATTCTTTCATTGCTGTTGCATAGTTTGGATCCCATTGGTGAAGAAGCTTTCATCCTGTTGGCCCAAAAAGTCATCAACAGCAATAATGGTTCCCAGGCAAGTGTTTTGTTTTGTTTGTTTGTTTTTTTTTCATGTTGGGGAACAGATGATAGTCAGATGGAGCCAAATCAGGAGAATAGGGATGATGATTAACAAGTTTCAAAACTACAGTCACGTACAGCAGCCATTAAAAGCAAGAACTTGTGTGCTAGAGCATTGTCCTGGTGAGACAAGCTCCCTTTCGACAGTTTTCCTGGGTGCGTGGTCTTGATAGCCATTCATAACTGCCTCAGCAAGTTGGTATATTACTCTCCATTGGTAGTGTGATCCTTTTGAAGATAGTCAATAAACACAATGCATTTTGCATCCCCAAAACAAGCCATCATCTTCCTTGCAGATAAAATAATCTTGGCCTTCATTGGAGCAAGTAAAGAGGATGTTTCCATTGTACGGATTGTCACTTTGATTCTGGCTCAAAATAGTGAACCCAGCACTCATCCTGGGTTAGGAATCATTCAATGAAACCAACTGAATCTGCCTCAAACAATTTTAGATTTCCATGTAAGCCTGATACGCTTTTGATTAGGCGTTAGAAGACGTGGTACCCACCAAGCAGAAACCTGCGTCATGACAATTTTATAGTGCAGAATATTCTCAACTCTTTTCTCTCTCTCTCTCTCTCTCTCTCTCTCTCTCTCTCTCTCTCTCTCTCTCTCTCTCAAGAGATATGCTAATAAAATTGAATATTTGATTTATAGTCAATCGCCTGTCCACCATCACAATGTGGTGAACATGATCAATGTTTTTCTCGGTGGTGGCAGTTGCAGGACATCCGGATCTTGGGTTATCGTCCCTTTCCCTCTTAAATTCAGCTGCCCACTCTTGCAATGTTTATAAAGTTGGGACGTCATCGCCTAATGTCAGCATGAATATTCTTAAGTACTTGATAACACCATTGATGCCAAATTTAGACCATTTTCAAAAGTCGCTACTGGTGACATTTTAAGTTTTCTTTGAACAATCAAATGTCAGTTTGCCTGAAAAAAAGCCCACCCTCGTAGTCTGTTTTGTCTCGCTGTTCCCACGTTGTCTATCTTTCTACACGAGAACGATACTGCTGCCGTTGCGAACTTGCATAGATAGATAGATAGACATAAATGTTTAGGTGAGATTAGTGGATTTAACTATATTTCAACCGTTGCTGTGTTATTGAATTCAGGTCCTGTCTTTTGTTTTTATCATGTTCTTTTTTAAATCCCGAGCTAAGTCTTATCCGAATAAATAGTTTTGACCTTAAACTTTGTATATTAATTACCATATATATATATATATATATATATATATATAGATAGATAGATAGATAGATAGATAGATAGCATTAATGTGAGTAAAAGTTTGTAACTTAGCTGATTGATGTTACCTTAAGTATCCCGATTCCAGAGTTTTGTAGGCGGACCTGTCTGTCCACTCTTCAGGGGTTATCGGCAATAGATAAATAATAAGGATTCTCGAACAATTGTCTTGTATAGATCCTCCTATTTTCGAGTATAAACCCACTTCATTAATGAAGGATTTTAGGCAATCCTCTCAACATTTTCGAATAAGTCCCTATTGCTGCTCTTGCTATAAAACTGATGTCTAGTGAAAGGGAGATCGTTGCACTCGATCAGAAAGTGCTTCAGTATACACCCTGCCTGGCATTATGTAAATTCCGCTCACTCCTAGGTAGTGTGGTTTTTGTATGGCTGAGTCTTTGTCATGACAACGTGACATTCTTTTCGATTTTTCCCGAGTTTTCGTTTCCGCTCTCCTCAGGTGAGTGACACTTCGAAGAACGTTTTCCGTATGATGATACTCCAACGCTGTTGCCATTTTATTTAGATGACTTTGTTGATTCTGGTCCTCACCGAGGAAGATATTTAGAACCATCCTGACTGCTGGGTCGGCTGTATCGTTTCCTTTAATTCCATCGTGGCTTGGGGTCAAAGATCAATCCTCCTTTCTACTTTTCTCGTACGGGCGTCATTTCGAAGAGATTTTTTTTTATGTATGTTGATATTCTAATGCAGTTTTTCTTTAATACTGAATTACTATTCTCAAGTCGGCATTATTATTTTTCGCTTCTTTTATAGTTTGGCGTGCTTTTGTTCGATAGACTTTAAAGGAGAATAATTTGTAGGTTGTAAGATGAATCTTAGATTTGTGTAAAGCCGCTCGTTATAATCTGATGGTTTCATTGCAGTTGTTAACAAAACATCATCTGTCATGTTTGTTTGGTGCTCTAATTTTGCAGATGATTTCTTTTTCTGTGAATTAATTAGCTGGGGACTTTCATAATGACATTTTGGATTAATCTTTTGGGATCTAGATTACAACCAGTTTGTTCTGTTTAATTTCCAGTGAGAAAGATCTACGTGAACTGCTATGTTTTCTAGTATAACAGGAAAGTCACCGCAAACACATGTGTCATCGCGTACTACCCAAGTTTTAATTAAAGTAAATTTTAGGATTACATAAAAATAGATCATTAGCTGACTAATTGCCAGTAGCTTGCAAGAGACATGTTTGCAATTTCCTGTTTAAAAGTTATAAACTATTGTTATTGATGTTTTATATTGATGTTCTTACATCTTCATATAATATTGGGTACGTTAAAGCGAACCAATGGTATGAAAGGATTACGAAATTGTTCGCCTCATTTTCATTTATAGAGCCATGTAGTGGAATATAGAAAGAGAGTATAAATTCACTGTTTAATGTAAGGTCACTTTAACAGCAACTATTGGTAGGTTAGTTTCAAGACTAATTTCACTTTAAAGTGTATCGTTTCTAATTAGTTGATGTTTAGTCCTTTCTTCTCGCTTTCCTTCGCTATCTTCTGTAGGAGTTTTTGTAGTTTTCTTTCCGTGTTTGCTATCAACACTATGTCATCTCTATACCATATATTGTTAAGTTTGTGAATACTGTTAGGATTTCTAATTCTCTCAGAATCGCCTCACTGTATAGGTTGAATAAGGTTCACTGAGTAGACATCATTGTCGTACACACCTTTTTATTTTTGTATATCTGCTGAACTCATTTTCTATCCGTATGCAGACGTTTTGATGCCATTATAGGTCCTTGATTCTTATAATATTCTTCCCAAATATATCAAAGTTAACAAGCATTTCTAAACAGGTCTTTGCAGCGTACTTTATCGAACGCCATTGCATAATCTATAAAACACAAGTACCCGTCTATCTGCATTTGTATTGCTCTTTTCTGATACTATTCTGATCATAAATACCGCATTCCTTGTTCCAATGTCTTTTACGAACACGCACTACACTATTCTTGTTCTATTTCCGGTGTAATTCTGCTATGAAAAGGTGGTGATATGTGTTATTCGTTTTGCTTTGTCGAATGATTTGTTTTTTCAGGTTTTTAATAATCTCGCTTTGTGGCGACTAACAGCCGACGTGGTTTCGGTTTTTCTTAGTTTTGTTTTGATTTCATTTATAAATGTTAATCAGCCACGTGCTTCTAGTTTTAGTAGCCTCCCTATAAGTGTTTATCCATTTGATTAATGTTACTTGTAGTTAATGAGCTTTGTATAACAATATGACATTTTTTAAAATATCTTTCGTACCTCTAGAAATGGTGTGTTATTCTATAATTAATACCTATGACTACCTTTTCTTTCTTGCAGATTTCACTCTTTCATATATATATATATAGCGGATGATGTCCAAGCGAACGGATTCAATTATTCCGTCGCATCGTAACATATACAAAATATACGTTTGTCCTCTGTTTCTTTCTTTTTTTCTTTCTTTCTTTTTTCAAACATTCTCAAATGACTTCTTTCTTCTTTCACAGGATCTATTATTGTTTGTGTCTTCTTCCAGTTGCATTCTTTACTTTAAAGAGGGTCGTTGGAGCACTTTGTTTTGAGATCTATGGAGATAGTTCTTTTGGTATCATTCACAAGAAATGATGATAATTCAAGGATTCTCACTACAGCCACGTTTAGTGTTTTAGGTGGATGTGTTTTATGCTGTGGAATGCGTCCATCTTCAAAATCCCCGCTCGTCGTTGTTGTTGTTGTTTCAAACAGAAGATACCCAAATTGTCGTTTTTTTTTCAACTTTGGTATCACTCAAAATGATATAACCTTTTTGATTATGAAAGTATTACTTTTTAACAGGCCAGTGCCCCCCTCACCGCTACCCTCACGCACATACCACCCAAATCTAGCACCAAAGACCCTGTGAACTCAAGCAAGCCCGCTCCTTCTAATTATCTAAAAAAAGTAGTTGCTTGGGTGGTTTAAAAAAAAAGCCATATTTCTTTTCTTTATTATCCTTTACTCATAGTGCTTCCCACCCTCCGCGGGGGCAAATATTGAGAAATGTCAAGTAGGAAACTTGTCATGACATGTGATACACAGACAGTATACTCGTATTCGAGGTAAACTCGAAAAGCCTGTATAGAGTTAATCTATACAAGTTTTAGTGTAATTTCATGTTTCACAGCCATATTGAATTTTCCAGTTTTCCAAAAAAATATATATATATATATATATATATATATATATATATTATAATAAAGAGAAAGAAAAGGAAGATATATAATCCAGTGTTCTTATTAATATTTTATTTTTACAAAACAGTGCTCAATACAAATCTACAGAGCATAAATATTATAAATTTACTTAATTAAAAATATGGTTCCATCGCTACACAGGAATTACCATGTTTCAAAAACAGAAGATAAAAACTTCAAATTCAATTATAGAATTAAATTAAATTAAAGTCCCTAGTTCTGTTTCATTTTCAAGCGAATCGATTTCGAAACTTATTTTTGTGTTTCAAAAACAGTCAATCAAAGTAAGATTATATATATATATATATATATATATATATATATATATATATATATATATATATATATATATATATATATATATATATATATATATATATATATATATATATTACACTAAAAACCAAAGATTACCTCAACATGGGATAGTCTATTTCAAGACATTCTGTACGCGGCTATTATCATCACCATTGTCTTTTTTTTTTTTTTTTTTTTTTTTTTTTTTTGCTGTAAAAAAAATGCATATGCTCTGTTATAATAAATACATCGAGCTCTCCGTGGATCAGTTTAAACGATTAATATTAGTAGGACCTGCCCGGATTATATACTAACAGATCGATTACCTGTACTATATATATATATATATATATATATATATATATATATATATATATATATATATATATATATATATATATATATATATATATATATACACGCACACATATGAAAACATAAGTCGCATATGTGCATATAAAAATGTTGCCTAAAGGAAGTCTGGAGAACCATGATCGCTTACCTCATGAAGACACATCACACAAAGATAAAGAAAGTATACGTTTTACTAAAATTGGAAATGTACGTATATAAACTATTCATTTCTTGCTTTTCAAAGCCAGGACCGATGGCTTAGTTGGGAGATGGTTTATTATGCCTATAACGTCCCATTTAACCGGAGTCTATAAACCGAGAAAGGTTAAGAAAATAAAATGTACCCATCAGATGAATATAATAGTTTAAATAAGCGTTGACGAAAGATTAATGAAAATGAAAGATGGCATCTGAAAGAGAGAAGGCTGCGTAAAATGTGGAAGAATGGCGTCATTTTTAATGGGATCGGATCTTAATGGCGATTTCAAACGATTTCTTCCACTTAGGAAATGTAGCTCTGACAGGTGATCAGGATGAACGACTTGATGAAGAAGCACTTCTTCGGCGATCCCGAAAGTAGAGATATTGAAATAAAAATCGAAAAGTTGTTTGAAATTTGATGACGTACTCACTGGTCGAAGTGGTTTTGTGATATTTGTGAGATTACCAACGACATTGTCTGAAGCTGTTTGCGCCAATGTTAAATCGTCTGATCCATAAATCTGCTAGGGTTAAGCTATAAAGATTTCATGTCAAGAAGATCACTTGGCAAATTGTCATGCACATGTATATATATATATATATATATATATATATATATATATATATATATATATATATATATATATATATTATTATATGCTAGGAAACTTGATAATTTGGTCAGATTTTGGAAAGTACGTAGTGCCGAGAATTTTTCAGTATTTCCTCATATATATATATATATATATATATATATTGAGGTCAACACTCAGCGGCGACAGTCTGTTTCATGCTTAAACGCAATCCTCAGGGCATCTGTATGGCCTGAATAATATATATATATATATATATATATATATATATATATATATATATATATGATTATAAAATATAAGCTGAAAAAGATTCAAATATGGCAGAATATTTTAAATATGAAATAAACTAATGCTTCAATACCAAATTGACAGAGACTAAATATAATAATAATAATAATAATAATAATAATAATAATGATAATAATAATAATAATAAGTTACTAAATTGTTACTCAAGTTTCCGTTACTCCTTATATGAGGACAGCTTGACGATTGTCCTACAATTTAGTGTTATGAATTTTTTGTAACCCTATGTTTCTGTGTCATAATCGATGAACTTTTGTTGTTCAAAAGTAATGAAAAAGCCATTAATTTGTTTTAGTCCTTGATAAAGGTCACCGAAAACTAAAAATTCGATTTTACCATATACCCATTAAGGGTAGAAAATAAAAATATTTCAGAAGCTGTATTTTTCAGTTTGTTAATAATGTAATTGGAGAGTAATTATGCATTTTTAATGCATTTAACTGTTGATAGCTATAGCATGACATATAACTTTACAAATAAACAAAAATTACAAACTTGCATATACAATTAGAAACATACATCTACAAGTAAGAATTGCTATATAAAGAAAAAAGAAAAAGAATAATTAGCATAATTGTAGCATAAGATACAATTATTGTGTTTTGTTAGACTAAATAAGTGTAAGTTGAACTTTCTTCTTTTTTTAGACGTCATAAAGATCTTAAAGGCCGTGTTTTACACACTGGTTTGTTCTGGGAATTTCCACTCTCGATGGCTCTAGATTTAAATTTAATGCTTTTTGTATTTTCTATATTTGCTTTAGTTTATTTTCTTTCGTTCTAAAATAAATAATAAAGTTTATTAGATTTAGGTTATGAGATTTTATTTAGTCGTTTTGAGTATGACTTGGTTGTAGGTAGCGTATTAAGAATTTATCTTCGTGCCTGCATTTGGAAAGGAGATGTGATCTTTTAATTAGGTGCTTATTTTGTTCTAGGAAAGTGATTATCACCGCGACGAGCCGACTACGGTGACGAGCATCGAAGATGATACGATGTATTGATGGTAACATTTTGTTTGATTCTACGCCAGACAGGGAGATAGTATCCTCTTAAAGAAAAAAGAAACTAGTCCCTGGCTGATGGATTACTGGAGCTAGAGTGGCACCCTGATCCAGCGACCATCAGTGAGAAACAAGCCACAGAAAAGAGAGGATGACACCGCCCTTCTATGAACGTTGTAAAAAGTATACCTCTTCAGTGTGGCCCTTATAATATCCTTGAGGCCTTACAACAGTTGTTGAAAACCCTTCCAAATTGGTAGCTAAGTCAAAACATGATCACACACAAAAATATACACATATACACAAACACACGCATATACACAGACACCAGAGTAATTATACAAATACACACATATGTACAGATATATATTGATCCATGCACTCGCGGTCTGAAAACTCGGAAGTTGACATTCGACTGGCAAACTATCTGCTGTGTATTTCTCTTTTAATTGGTGCTTTTGCACACACACACACACACACACACACACATATATATATATATATATATATATATATATGTGTGTGTGTGTGTGTGTGTATGTATGTGTGTGTGTGTGTGTGTGTAAAGGTAACAAATCCGTTGGTATATAATCCAAATATAATATTAAAACTGATCCACAAAAAAGAGCCCAATGTATTTATTATTACAGAGCAATATAATTAATAAACAATAAAATCAAAATCACCTCATATGGGGAATAGTCTATTTCAGCAGACGAAATAGGCTATACACAATATGAGGTGATTTGGAATTTATTGTTATAATTATTATTTGGAAATTACTATTATAATTATTATTAATTATATATATTAGATGTGTGCAAAAAATAATAGACATTAGACATCTGTCAGTTTCAGGAAAATATTGAGTCTACTAGAGTGTCTCGTTAATCCCTATTGCACAATCCTACTGAGGCACATTTTGTGCCTCATCAACAAACACAGTCAACCTATGTTTTATACTACAACTATAAAAATCCCAATTTCTGAGGGAGCGCATAATCTGTTGTGACCAGTATTTCAACCAGAACAGTACACTCTATCATACACTCTGTCATACACTCTGTCATACACTCTGTCACGATGATTTGCTATTTCGTTCTAGCACAGCCATCAACGTCGTCCGAACATAAAAACTTATTTTGAAAAAATGCAACGTGGTAACTGAGGTAGATATTTTGCACTGTGTCAAGATTCGGTCTACGAATCAAAAAAAGTTTAGTTTATCATAGAATTGACGTCAAACAATATTTCTACCACCTAAGTGTACTGGTCTAAGCCTATCTTAGTAAATAACCATGTGTCTGCCTATGGAAGCGACGTGCGATGGGTATTTTCATTCAATTAATTTCAGTGTGTGTCCACGCATTCTGTTTTTTTAAGAAGATCTAAGAACGGCCAGGTATTCCTTTGAGAATACGGATTATGCAATCAAGGATATGGATTTTGTTATGAAGACTGTAGAATCTTCAAAAATGAAGAAGTAAGTTCATTCATTGGTTGATAAGAATTTGCCAATATTGAATCAAAAAAGATAATTCGAAGATTTTCACACAATAAAAAATACTTAATAAAAATACAAATAAGAAACATAATATTTTTTTCTCAATGTATTATAGGCAAATCGCAGTTTTTGAACGTCCTGTCGTCAGTCATCTATATATACGCAGTGTGTGTAAGAGAGACAGACAGACAGACAAAATAGAAGGATCGCCAAGAACTAAAAACATTAATCAAGGTGAAGGAATTTCAATCATCTTTTTGTACTGCGGGTAAAAATATTTTTATGTAAATATTAAAATGAATTATTTAGAAAGTATTTTGTGACTTTTTCCTTTGTGCAAGCGCGAACCATTTGATTTATCGCTAGCATATTTTATGTGTAAAGTTTGATTTTTATTTCTAGAAAACATTTTCCCAGGAGAATTAAAAGCTTTAAAAATATCCATAACTTGATATTTGCAGAAAATCGTAATTTTCTCTGAAAAGAGGATACATTTTATAAAATCAATAAACAATTTCAATCAGAAGAAACAGAACACCGAGGTCCACACCGAGTTGTGATGAATTGTTTCATGCTTGATTGATTTGGTTTTTATGGATTATCAACCTTTTGCAGAAAATATTTTTAGGCTGTAAGAATTATTCGGAGATGATAATAATAATTTACTGATGCAGTAGCAGGTGGGAAAAGCGAGACGAGGGTGATTTCCCAATTGTATTTCGACCTAAGTGAATATAACAAACCCGATTGGAACTGGAACTCGGCTTGAGCCGATATCCATTACACCACCCGCACATCCAAGATTATTGCAACTGGAATTCTCAAGCAGTCACTCATCTAGGTACTGACCGGATTCAAGGTTGCTTGATACTGTTAAATTAAAAATAACACACACACACATTATATATATATGTGTGTGTGTGTGTGTGTGTGTGTGTGTGTGTGTGTGTGTGCGTGTGCGTGTGTGTGTGTGTTATGGTCTGGTTCCTTGTACCACGGTGATAGTCCAAGGTAGAACCAATAAAGAAGAACTCGAATACGGATATGGAATAACACAGATATATTACAAACAGGAATATATACAGAGAAGTAGAAAGGTTTAGTACGAGCAATCAGGTTTAGTAGGGAGAACAATGTAGTCTCGACCAGTATCACTATTCCAATGTCTTGTAGTAATTGTCTGAACGCGACTCTGTTTCCGACTGCCTCTGGCTCAACTCGACTTGAACTACTGACTCCTGAGGCGCAGTATTTATTATGGAATAGTCCATTTATTATTATTATTATAGGTAAGATATATATAATATATATATATATATATATATATATATATATATATATATATATATATATATATATATATATATATATATATATATATATATATATATACCATCAAAAGTAAATCTGTTATGTTATATTCCCAGCGCGGTTACTAAGGATATGAGTCATTTAGACTCTGATATCGACCCTCGAACATTCAACATAACTAATCAGGGAGACATAATCAGTTCACTGACGTTGTTTCACTGAGAAAAATATGCGGGATGTGAGGACATCAAGGCTTATTACATAGAACATTGGCCTCAATTTTGATGATACCAGACAAATCCACGATGACGACCGGAAACCTTAACTTAAAAAAAAAAAAGTGAACATTTGAGGGAAGGGTGAATAAAAACTGGAACCAAGCCGAAACAATATTGTTTTAACATGTCCAACTTTGGGATGATATAATTTGCCAGAGGGAGAGGGGGGGGTCACATTTGGAAGACTTGATTCCCAAACTTGCCGGACCAATTCGCGCCATCTTCAAGAGGCGTTGCACTAGTGTGAGATTTTTTTTCTCTTTTCGAACCCAAGGGATTTGATGTTGAAGCGAACCTTGGAAGTACATATTTTTCTTTCCTATGGTGTCTAGATCAACACAGTAGACATCTTCTCATGTGTCGTATTTTTATTTTTCATCCTCACAGAAGAAGAAGAAGAAGAAGAAGAAGATGTCGACGATGTGGTTGCGTAGGTGGAAGTGGAAATTTGAAAGGAGAAGAGTTTCTAACACAGGTTAGAGAACGGAAATAGGTTATCAGGGAATAGGTGTAGTTGCTTTGGCAGTAGTTGTTTTGGGAGAAGTCAAGGAATACAGTAGATAGTCACATCATCTGAACTGTCTTTTTATGTCAAATTTCTCTTTTTCTTTTCTTTTTTTAATTGGCAAATTTGTTTTTCTCCTGGCCTGGGCTAATTTAAGATGCATTCGATGTTTCAACATTAGCAGAGACGTTGAAGCCTGGTGAACGTAGAAGTTAACACTGCAATTTCGACCAGCAGATGGTCATTATGATTTACTTAAAACATGAAACTGCCAGTGTTCATTTCTGTTCGGGTTACTTATGTCTACATAAGTTCTATCTCGGAGAGTGAGCACTTTTTCCGCGTAAATATTGTAAGTTTCACACTCCTTCTTTTGAACAGGAGTAGAATTTTACCCCTTGTTTCTTGTTTAGGATTGGATTTCCGGTTCCTTCTAAAGTCTTTTCCTTCTGTTTCACTTCCGGTGGCATCAACACCTTGCTTCACTTGCCTCTTACTTTGTAACCCTATACTTCTAGTGGCTTTTGGGCCTTGTACAGTTTGAATATTATTGTAAAAATAAGGTAACAATAATTACCATACTAAGAAAACATTAAGGAAACATTCGGCTTTCATTGATCAAGGGGCCATTGCTGTTTCCGGTTGAAATTTATAAAATCTTGCTCTTGAAATAATTTTTAAAGAAAATGGGTTTCTTCAGTTCAGTAGCTGTTATCGCTCTTTCCAGTATTGATAGAGGCTTCCTTCCTTGCCTTCTGTTTGAAGTAGTGTGAACATCAACATTTTGATTATGTCGATAACTATCTTCGAGTTATATGTGCTATCCTTTTTAGTTGTTGCAGCTATTGAAAGTCCTCATCTGATGTGGTCTCTGTTTTCTGCTAGAGTTCTTTGTTTAAGATTCTGTAAAGCCAGTTCACAACGTTCGAAGAATGGTTCTCGCTAAAACTTATACACTTCACTTGCTCGATCGGAAAAGCGGTAGAACACAATCGACAGTTTAGATATTTCAGAATTAGCCTTGATCTGAGGAGGCTATTTAAGCGTAGCATGTGACTCTAATATGAAGATTTTTAGACGGGCGACCTTCGTATTCCATTTGGTGAAGACGAAGTTTCACTCGAACAGTTGCTTCTGAGTTTATAGCTGCTATATATATATATATATATATATATATATATATATATATATATATATATATTTATATTTATATATATATATATATATTTATATATATATATATATATTTATATATATTTATATATATATATATATATATATATATATATATATATATATTTATATATATATATATTTATATATTTATATATATATTTATATATTTATATATATATATATATATTTATATATTTATATATATATATATATATATATTTATATATATATATATATATATATATATATTTATATATATATATATATAAAATTTAAGAAACAGTAGATATATTTATATATAGTGCTCAATATTAAAATCTACAGCTGAAAAGTGATGACGTAGACAAAAGCAAAATTTCATGAACGTGCGCGTATAAAGAACGTTAAATACATGAATATACACGTGTACAAAATGGAGTAAAAAGCAGATTGAAAAAGACGCAGAACAAATTGAAAAAATTTAAAATAGTTGCAAATACCATTTAAAACAACCCCCCACCCCTGAAGACTGGAAAAGTTACCAAGAAAATTCGAAGTCGGGATAAAATTGATATTTAAAAGTTAAGTAATCTTTTCACATAATATTATATATATATATATATATATATATATATGTGTGTGTGTGTGTGTGTGTAGCAAACCATCTTTTATACAAGTTTCATTAAAGACATCTGACATGGTACTGTGATTAAGCTTTTTATTTAATTTCCTTTTATTCGTAAAAAGACTTTCTTTTCTAGACCAGAACAAGAAAATTCAATTAATTATCTACTATAAAAATTTTAAACGTCTAACCGTCAACAATAACAACAGTTCATTTGCAAGATCCAAATTACAGAGAATCAATATCATTTATGAATTCACTTGCCCCTTAATGAATTGCGTTCCTGATCAAATCAAATTCATGAATAATTACATGCTTATCAAGATGATTTACGTTATATTTCTCTGATCAGTAGGATTCATTTAAACACACGGAAACCTACCAAACAGCATCAGGAACATACTTGTAGAAAATACATGAATAATAACCTCATCCACTTGTAAAAACATACTAAAAATAATGGAAGAACTAATAATAAAAAAGAAAAAGCCGATACAAATAACAACAACTATGAACCCAGCCACAATGCGCTGAGCGTGTTTGTGAAATTATAAATATTCCCATAGCTCTAGATACATACATAAAAATCCATACATTCAGTTAAAAATAAAAATCATCCTAAAAGAATAACCGAAAGCGCTTGAATATGCAGAACATTTGCACAATTCTGACACACTTTATGTCCAGAAAAGGAAAAACACTTATACGAATACATGAAAATTAAATAAAAAGATTAATTGTAGTACCTTGCCATTCGTCTTTCATGAAACTTATATATATATATATATATATATATATATATATATATATATATATATATATATATATATATATATAATATATATGTGTTGTGTAGTAAGAAATAAAAGATGTATACAATAAAGTAGCTAATTAAAAAAATTGAAATTTCATGAGTTATTTCAAAATGTTTGTCGATTATACATTATTGATTAAAGAAATGAAGACTTAACTTCAGTTAAATTTTCAAGTTCTCATTAAATTGCCATTTCAAAACGCAGTCCTTTCCCGAACGAGACTTTTTAAGCAGAAACAAGTGGCTACTTTTGCGTATAAACGGCATCGAACGTTTTCTGGATGATCTTCACAGGAATCACAAGCATCCATATACAAACGCAATGGGCACCATTTTATTTACATATATATATATATATATATATATATATATATATATATATATATATATATATAATAAAAATATAGTTTTAAAGCATGCTATATTTATGGTTTAAAGTGCTCAATATCAGGGATAGAGCGTATGTAAATATGAAAGTTAACATTGGGATCAACACCCAGTAGCGACAGTCTGTTTCATGCTTAAACGCAATTTTCAGTCATTTTTTAATCATTTGCGAATATATATATATATATATATATATATATATATATATATATATATATATATATATATTCGAAAGTTGAAAATATGGATTTAATTCTTCAATGCATATGTTCTGAGAAACGCTGCGCAAGAACTTTTCCATTTTGTAAGACAGAACATTCAAATCTATTGGCCCCGAGTATCATGAATGTAGCCAACAAAAGTTCTCAAGATGCTTAATGCAGTGATAAATTCGAAAGAAATTTACAATCAAAAGAAATAAAAAATAAATTTAAAACAGAATACAAAATTTACAAAGCAGGATTACACCAAATTTTCCTTTGTGTGCTAAACAATTAGGCAAGATAACAAAATAACTAAATACAATTCTGTTGGGATCATAAATAAAATTATAATTATTATCAACGAAATGTTCACTTACTGTGATTCATTCGACTGTCGAAAGGAGTTGAGAAAGTTGACGATTCACAGGCGCCGCTGGGTTCCTTTTACACAATAATTCAATTTCATAAACTGAGTTTCAAAAATCTTATATTTTCATGCAATTTTTAAAATCTCGATGAAACCTGTAATTTTGTGACAAACCTTCACAAACAACTATAGAAAGATAATCCCATATCTTTCTAAATTTGTAGAAGCCTCTCCTTTCTATTTCTCTTTCTTCTGCTACTTTCTTTTCGTCTTCGTTAATGCAGTCGTAGTCCGTGAAAATGCCGAATCTTTTCTTCTTTATTTTCTTCTTCTTTTTCTTCTTCATGGCGACGACGACGTAGGTTCAGCCCCCAACAGTCCGTTTGGCTTTTTAAATAGCCGCAAATTGATTCTGAATAGAATCAGAATAACTCCGGGTTCGTAACTTACTTCCCCCATTGGTTAAAAATTATAAAATGTATCTCTTTAAACCCCGCCTGTTTGCAAAAATTATTTAGGCTGGTTTCGAGACCATAAGACTTGAGCCCTCATTTTTCTGCGAAACAAATTTTATACATGTCTCTTTTTTATAACCTATCAGGCTTCATTTTGGTTGTATTTTTACATCAATTTGAGACTCATATATACATAGTTTTACGCATCAAATTTTATTCAAACTGTTTCTGGTTTCATTATAGCAGTTTTTTATTTAAAGAATACGTGTTAGTAACTTATATTCACCACCAAATGTCCATATAACTACTCTGAAGATGGCTCATGCGAGCCGAAAGCTTAGATCAAAGGACAGCATAATAAAAAATATCCAAATGTTGGACAATTTTTGTCTTTATTTTCTTCCGAAATTAAAGCAACGATACGAAATTTAGAACGGCTCATAATCAAACATAATAGACATTCGTTGTCTGTTATATATGTTTTAATATATATATTTCAATTATGAAAATAAAAAATGGGCTGTAATACATGTATATGCCTTGGTGGATATATATGTAAGCACACGTATGTAAAAATGTATATATGTATATATTTTGTGCGTGTATGCATACATGTGTGTATATGTGTATGTAGGTATGTATGTGTATACAAACAATAATAGTCCCTGAATTAAAATCGTATAACACCAAATGGCTCTGAATTGTCATGGATAAAACAAACAAGCACAGAGATAGACTCTCTTCATGTTTCAAACCTGGAAATGATAAGCTCGAGTACATGATGCGATTTCCGACAACCAACTTATCCTCAGAGTTCTCAAGACACTCTCCTAATCTCCTCTTTCTTTTAGTCAAACAGGAGGTACGGTGGAGCAATGGATAGCGACTCGGATTGAGGAATCGGAGTAGCCAAGTTCGAATTCCACACGAATCCATTACATTCACTTACGTGATATTCTTCTCCTCCTCTATGGGTAAATAGCAGGACGGACCAGGTTATATAGCCTTGGATGGCAACTGGTCTACAACAGAAAGAAATGGTAACCTACTGCGGGAAAAATCTGCCTCGTCAGTCATGTATCGAAAAATACATGATCGCCTAAGCGTGTATCATGCATGATACATAACTGACTGATGACACCAAAGTAAAGATAAGCTTTCTCCGACGAAACGCGTCTTTGATAATAATTTTCTACTTTGAAAACAGTGAAATCAAAACCTTTTATTATTTAAAATAAATAAATAACTTATCTAATTAAAATAAAACTATAATAATTACATTTTTAAAAATTCAATGACAATATTTACTCACTTTCGTTTATTAGGTACTAATTACATTAGTTAGCATCCACCATAGTTCACTTCACTTTCACTGTTAGCTTGAAGAATATTTATGAGCGATTTAAAATTTTGAAAACTTAACGATGTTTTTACTTCTGTTTATAAATACTTGATGCAAAATAAAATCCTTGATAATGTTCATCAGAGGAGGAAACACGTCGGTAAATGAAAGTTTTCCCTTTGTATTTATTCAGTTTGTTTTTGGCAGATATATTTTTATTTATATCGGACTTTTTACATATATATAGATATATATCCCCTCCAAAAGTATTGGAACGGCAAGGCTAATACCTTCATTTTTGTTGTTCATTGAAGACATTTGGGTTTAAAATCAAAAGATGAGTTGATATGAGAAGAGTTAAGAATTTCAGCTTTATTTCAAGGTATTTACATTTAGATATATTAAACAAGTTAGGATACACTACCTTTTGCATCAGATAATCCCATTTTTATGTGAGCAAAAGTAATGGAAAAGATAGTCTTAAAAGTAAATAATATTTAATATTTGGTTGCATAACCCTTGCTTACAATAACTACACCAAGAAGTTTTCCAGACTTTTAACGCAGCCTCTTTCAATTCGTGTTTGTTTCCGGGGTGAGAAGCGGCTTCTTTCTTCAGTCTCCTCTTCGGAAGATGAAATGCATGCCCTATTGAGTGAAGGTCCGGTGACTGACTTGGCCAGTCTAAAACTGTCAACATTTTTCACCTGATGAAGTCCTTTCTTGTGTTGGCATTGTCCTGCTGCATGATAGACTTCCTCCCGATTAGTTTGGATGAAAATATTTCTGTAAACTTCTGAATTCATTTTGCTGCTAGCATCATGTGTTACATCATCAATAAATATGAATGAGCCAGTTCCGGAAGAAGCCATACAACCACAAGCCAAGACATTGCTACCATTATGCTTCACACATGAAATTGTATGCTTTGGATCATAAGCAGATCTTTTCTTTCTCCACACTTTGACCTTTCCATCACTTTGGTAAAGATTAATCACATCAGTCCATAAATCTTTCTTCCAGAACTTTTGTCGCTCATTTCTGTACTTCCTTGCAAATTCCAATATGGCCTTCCGATCCTTGCTGCTGATGTTTGGTTTGCATCTTGTGGTATGGCCTCGATATTTCTACTCTTGAAGTCTTCTTTGAACGGTTGATTGTAAAACATTTACCCCTG
Organism: Acanthosepion pharaonis; assembly: GCA_903632075.3. Classification (NCBI taxonomy): domain Eukaryota; kingdom Metazoa; phylum Mollusca; class Cephalopoda; order Sepiida; family Sepiidae; genus Acanthosepion; species Acanthosepion pharaonis. Next base: position 2,432,732 of record CAHIKZ030003228.1, read on the forward strand.
CACTCTGGAGGTTTTTGGTGATGTCACTGAATGTTGTTTTGCGGTTTTTCTTCACAGCTCTCACAATGTTTCTGTCATCATTTTCTGAAATTAGTAAATACTAAACACTTCAAACACTTCGGTGTACGGATCAGACTTAGTATAATAGAAAAAGAAATTGAATATAGAATAGTCTGCGTTAGGAGTAGTTTCGCCCAACACCGTCAGTTGCTACAGAACTAAAATATTAACCAATAAACTCAAGTCATATTCAAAAATATCTTTCTTTGGGTCGAGATTTTCACATGGGTATCATGAATGGCGCCAAACTCGTTCAGACATATCTAAACTATCAGTTGTATATACAATCGTTTTTTCAGATGAATGGTTCAAAATCGTTTCGACCAAATGAAGCATGTGAGTCTTAGTGAGAACCATCCTTCTTCGAATCTCGTGGACTGGCGCTACAGAATCATAAAGAACTGTACCAACTCTACTTCAAACACAAGGTTAGGAAGAATGCCCCCCCTGTCGATAATGGCAAGAATAATAACAGTTAATAGAGTTGAGAAACCTATTTGCTTGAAAAATTGTTTTAATAGAAATATTTTATAAATCTCAACCGAAAGTGGCACTGGCTACTCAGTCAATGAATGCCGAATGTTTCCTTATAAGGAAACAATTGATATTACTGTTACCCTTACTGTGAATTTATATGAATAAGAGTTTTTTCTAAAAAGATACTGAAACCTTTTACATTAACCCTGATATGATAAAAGATACAATTTATCTGGGAGGTGGTGTAAAGTTATAGAAAACAGTGGAAATAATTTGATGATTGAATACTGATGATATGAAATTCTATTAGTAAATAATTTTTCTCTAAAAAATACTGAAACATTTTATATTAAATATGATGGAAGACAATAATAAGCGAATGTAACAGTTTGATTCGACAGATTACACTTGAGTGGGTGTGAAGGTAAATTCACTAGGAACTATGCAACCAATCAATCTCACAAATCAATGCCATATACGCAAGCCTCAGAATCTGTCATAAAGACTTTTAAAAAAGAGAAAACCAGATGCAATCACCGTGAAAAGGAAAAAAGAAAAATTGTCAGTGAATATCGCTGGTCCGACAGAAAGAGGAAAATTAAAATGTTTTTAAACATAGCGAGAGAACGGAACAAATAATGGTGCACGAAGATAACAACTGTACCCATCATTGCTGGTGCACTTTGAATAGTTTCGAAGAGTCTTGCAAAGAGAATGAAAGTATTTGAAATCTGAATATAAATAGAAATCATTCAGACAACAGAATTGCTAAAATCAGCGATAATACTATGGACTGTCGTGGAGAACTGAGCGAATATGTCCTTTCATCTCTAGTGAAAGCCAACAAATATACAGAATAGAAGCAATCATATGATATTAGCAACAAAAAAATCGCTGACAGAAAGTAATGTCGCCTTAGTTCTTTCAATGTGTTCTTGTTAGCGTCTCACACACTTACCCTAACGCTTCATCGACTTTTTACATGTCTGCAAAGTTCTCATTCGGGATCGCCATCAGCTGCTTCGTCTCATTCTCTTTCATTTCGTCCAAAGCATTTCAAGAGCGATCTGAGAGAAACCAGGAGTCACAAGATACTAAACCTTGATATACTCTGGGGTGGGGGTTGGGGGTTTATGTGATGTTTTGCCCGAACTTCTCGATATGCTCCTGACAGTCCTTGTGTAAGTGGTACGAAGATCTAGGGAATCTAAAACGAATCGTACTCATCAGAAAAGCTGTAATAATATTTAGCTAAAGATTTTTAGCTGATATAATGATGTGATAATTGTGACGGCGGTGGTAGTGATATTGTTTTGCAAATGGCAATTTAAAAATACGAACTGGTGGCGAAGGTGAAAGATGAAAGTTTGTGTTGAAGATTTTTCAGAGTCTAATCCAAAATGTCCAGGCTGAAAACACCTGGAATAGTTGGAGTTTGAACCCTCTTTCTTTTTATATCTCTCTTTCTCTATCTCTTTCTTTCTTTTTCTCTATACTTTCCTAATCTCTTTGCCTACTTTTCTTTTACTTCCTTCTCATTCTCATTCTCTAACTTTCTATATATCCCTTTTAGTTCTCCTCTTCCCTCTTTCTTTTTGTAACCTTCTTTTGATCCCTCCCCTGCTTCTTCTTTTTCCCATTTGTCCCTCTCTCTCTCTCTTTCTCCCTCTCTCTCTCTCTCCCTCTCTCTCATCCCCTGCTACTCCATCACAATTTCTTTCTCTTTCTCTCTCATTCTAATGACATTGCTTCTTCCTGTTTCTTGCTTTTACATTTTTGTCCTCTTTCCCTCCTTTTTCCTCCCAACCTTTATCTCTGTTCTGTCTCTTCCTTTACCCTCCTTCTGTTGTTTCCCTTATTCATCTATCCTCTCTCTCTCTCTCTCTCTATCTATCTATCTCACAATCTCGTTTTCATCACTATTGGCGTCATATTTTGTCTTCGTTTCTGTCTACACCTACTTATTTCACCCACACTTTCTCTCCCCTTCACCAGATTCTCCTCCTCTCCCCCCTCTCTCTCTCTCTCTCTCTATCTATCTATCTATCTATATCAAAAGAGCTAAATAGTTTCTGAAGGAAAGAAAAATGTGGATAACACCCTCTCCCCTATACCAAGCCAAAATAAACAATCCATACCGACAAGTATTTCTAAACTCGGAGGTGAGAAAAAACAGTGAGAGAGAAACCATGCCTTTTTCATCTTCACACTAGCCAGTCCCTAACCCCCACCCCTTTCTCACCCCCACTGACAAATCTGGATCGCACAAAAAGCAGCCAAACTTTAGGGTTAAGGGAAAGTGAGAAAAGAGGGGAAAATCAAGGAACAAAATGTTGGAAATGAATGGTGTGTCGAGGGTTTTGTCCAAAACATGCACTGGCACATAAAACGTGTGCGTAAAACTGGCGAATGTACTCAGCTAAACACAGCTGCACCCGTAAACAACAAATGGCACGCAAAAAGTTGCGCACCTAATATATGAGTTCCCTGCTTAATTAATTAGAAAGGTTATCACAACTTCTACGATATCCGATTCTTGATTTAAAATTAAAGATAATATTAATATAATTCTTTGCTTAGCATGGTTCATGGCCAAATAGAATGGAAACTGAAATAGGAAGATTATGTTGCACCAATTATTTCAAGTGAAAAAGTCATTCCTACCTTGAAAATCAGCATTTGGAATCTTGACTGTACATCGACTACGAGTGTCGATATAGATTTAGTTAATTCACTATAAAAGCAAATTTAAGATAAATAATTTTATATTAAAAATCATTCTGTCGTTTAGTTTCGTTTCTATCTTTACTAATTTCTAAAGCAGTATTGGATAGAGTGTAGAAAAACTCTTCGTTATCAGTAAAATTGCATACTTGTAAAATCTGCTATAACCCAAAGCTTATAATTATCTACCTCTGTTATCATCATACCGTTTTTTATATGAATATATGTAACTTTTGATATAGCTATGTGTATATACGTGATTCTGTCTGTTTATCTATCTATCTATCTATCTCAGCCTGTTCCTCTCTCTCTCTCTCTCTCTCTCTCTCTCTCTCTCTCTCTATCTATCTATCTATCTATCTATCTATATATCTATCTATCCCAGCTAGTCTGTCTATATTCCTCTAGAGAGCTATTTCCGTCCACGGAGATATCGGTTCAGACGCATCGGAAATTTCAGGTTATAAATATCGTCAAACTTATTGCATCTTTCTCTCTTGCTATTTTATTTATTTATTTTTGGCTTACGGCCACATCACGTTGAAACAGTGGTTCCCGTACAATCAGCCAAGTTAAGCAACATCGAGCCTAGTCAGTATCGAGATGGGTGACCGCTTGGAAATACCAACTGCTGTAAGCTTGGATATATGGGTGGTATAATGGATAATGGCTTGGAATTGTTAATCGAAAATCGAGTTCCAATACCAGTTGGGTTCGTTATATTCACTTACGAACCCTTGGGAAAGGTACGAATCCACCTCTTCTCCTCCCAGCTATGGGTTAATTTGTAAGACTTTATACAAGTAAATGAAGTGGCGTAGAAAAATAGCGTTAAGTTTTCGAATTAGAGAACATTCTAAAATATTCTAAATACATTCTGTGTAAGGGATCCGGACCCCTGCCCCACCCTATAAAAAGAGAAAATCCAATAACGAATGAGCCTTTATTGTATAGCGGTAACAACTGAGTTTCAATTCTTTAATATTTTCTTAAAATGAGGTCAAAGCAAACAAAAATATTAGAAATATTCTATTCAATCAAAGAAAAACATCGTTTATATAGTAATGAAATTAAATTAGCCAATTATCGTTCCTCTATATGACATAAACCAATCACTAATCGCTGTCAAATGAAACACGCTTTTCAAGAGAGAATCATCAACGTCTACTTTTATCACGGAAATGGCAAACACAATTTGTGACCCGGTGACAAAAGAAATTATTCGATCACATACAACGGTTTAATCAGTTTTCACAAATTAATTTTATTAACAAGAAGTGAAGAAAAAAATCTACTATAAAATTATTTTTCTTTTATACAGAAACGGATACAGTTTTTGTTGCTAAAGTTTTCATTTCTATGTAAAAAAAAAAAAAATCATTGTCAAAACACTCGCATTTTAAACTTCCGCTAAAATTCCGATAAGAAAATTAACCTTCCATTATTGATTGGTTACTGAAACAAATTGCAATTTTATTGAAAATAATATTTGCTCGTAAAATCGAAACATCCTAACCGACAATCTATTTATATTAAATGAGTAACGTGCATAAAGACGATACACACGTATATACTATCCTATAAGATAAGCCTATAATAAGATAAGCTTATAATAAGATAAGCCTATAATAAGACAACCCTATAATACAGAGGTACGAGAGAGAGGGAGAATGGGGGGGAGGAGAGAGGGAGATGAGGTTATTTAATTCAACCATAAATCTAGTCATCTTTCTTTTTTTCTTTCTGGATGTCAGTATTTGCCTCTGTTCATCTCCCCCAACTTAAAAACATACGTTGCCTCCATGGCCAGGAAGGTTGGACTATTTAGTCATAAAGGCAACTGACACTTTTTGCATTGCTTGTTTATATTGAGGGCTTTTCGAAATGTGTTTACGAAAAACCCCATATTCCAAAAACAGATCTGGCATTCCTGAAGACCCAGAAAAAATGAAACTCACCCAACTATAATAATCTACACCCTTGTGCAGATTAATTAATCTACACCCTGGTGCAGATTAATTAATCTACACCCTGGTGCAGATTAATTGAAACAACCGCTTTAGTTTCCTTTCTTTCATTATACGATCAGTTTGAGATCCACTAGAGTGACAGGGTGTAATCGATTTCTTTTTTCCTCACAAAAATGTAAATAATAACGGAATTATTCGTTTTGTTTCAATTGATTTGCACAAGGGTGTATGTATTTCCTAAATAAAGCACTGACTTTATTTTCATTATTATTAATAATAATTTTACACTCATTTTCATTTCATTTGATTTCTTTTGCATACACTTTAGGCGTAAGAGATTTGGCAGAGCTTTCATTAGTTTAATATTTTGAAGTCATTATCATTCAAGAAATTTTAGGATAAGTTAATTCGTTCTTTTTTTTAGTGTAATTTTTACTATTCCTACAAAGTTTCGACCGATCCGATGTACGGCCTTCCTCAAATGAATAACAAGAGTCAGTTTTTATGGAAACGCAAAACAAAAACAATAGCCAACAATTTAAAATGATAGAGCAAATCTTGCAAAATAAATTGTTCTTCGCGTTACAAATGAAACAACATATGCTACCAGTGTTGCTAAAAGTAGAAAAAAGTTGACAAAAATTTTTATTGGCATTTAAATTTTCTGTTTGCTACTGTTTTTAATTTTGCACTACCGGGGAAAAAAAGCTGTTATTTCCATACGAATAGTATTTTTTCAATACGTGTACTATATACCCGAAGAAGACCGTTGAGTGAATAGACTAAATAATGTGGGAATAATTAAAATCACTCAAAATAAAGAATTAGTTCAGTGGTAAGTATGTCAGAAAATCTCTTTGAAGGATTAATTTCTGGGAACTATTTAAACAAAGGATGGAAAATCCGATTCCAAAATCCGAATGCTGGCGGATTAGAGAAAGTCCGAGGAAACAGGAAAGTTTCGTTAAAAACAAAGAAAATGTATGTAGAGCAGTGAATACTGTACTATCTCACTACAGATGAAAAGGAAACTGGGAGCATCAGAAATGTTATTCTACAGAAGGATACTGAGAATTCCATGAACGGAACGAATAAACTACGAAGAACACTTATACTAAAAATCAGAAAACGACAGCTGAACTTTCTTGGAAACATAATGAAGAGAGAGGGCTTGGAAAACTTAATCCTCACAGGACATATTGAGAACAAGTGTGGTAGAGGTAGTCACGAGCCACTTATCTGACGAGCTTGTGTGAATGGATGATGGGGGTCGGGAATCTTGGCAAAGGGAGAAATCGTTCACATACTTAAAGGTTACGGCACATAGAAAAGGCATATTTTCTTTCAGTAAGTTTCACCTTGTACAATCCCCGAGGGCCACTCGTGGTATGGGGTTACGTTATTATTTGATGTTAGTGAAATTTTCAGTATTTATTCATTAATGAAGGGTGTTAGTCTAGGAATATAATTTAGAAATTTATTTTTGATCTTCTGTAGAATAAAAAAAACAAACGGTGGAAAAGAAAAAAGAAATAGATCAAATTATTTTTAAAAAGTTACCACTTGAAATTGACACTCAGCTTTCCAGTTTTTCATCCTAAAAACCCATCCTTATTTTTATATCAAGTTTATCAACAACAGCCAATAAGTGAAACAGTTATAAAATTATGGTCTAAAAATAGACTAATTTTTCAAAAGCCCATGTACAAAAAAACTTTTTCTCTGTTGGCACAAATGATAGTATGCTTTATTAAATCGGCAACTCACGAAAATAAATCATTTTTGAGTTTCCCTGAAATCACTTCCTATGATTTCAGACTACATTTTCAATACATTAAAGTTCGATATTTTGTTTTGTTTAATGGCAATAAATTGTTTTGTTTAATGGCAATAAATTGTTTTGTTTAATGGCATCCAAAAATTACTATTACGAATTAACCACGATGTAAATAACGTGGTGATGGTGTACCAAAAAATATCCAAAGTTAAATGATTCAATATAAACTTAATTCGTTATGAATACTGAAAATTTCACTCAAATTGGATAATTCTATGATTTTTGCTATTTTTTTAAAGGTCTGGAGTATCATTTTGCCCTCAAAAATCCATGTCTTGGAGGTAACAGCTAAAAAATGACACTATATACCACCATGGACTTCGTGTATGAAGCTTTGTCAATTATAATTCATTTTTGACTAGTCCGAGTGGTGTCCCAAAAGCAAAGGACAAATATTTACTCATCCAACATATTTATTACTCTGCAAATAAAAAAATTGTGCATATGTGATCAGCACGACTCGGCTACTTATCTACTGAATTATGAACAAGATTTAATGCGACTGTCCCATCGAATCATGAATACAAAAATGCTCTTCTGAAATGGACTTGGCCACAAAACAAGTTGCTCACGAGTTCCGTGACCCATTAGAGCTGTAGAGGACTATAACTGCAGCAGTTGTAGTTGCATTGGATGTGTCTAGGACAAGGGTGGGCAACCCTTGGGACGCATGCCAAATATGACACACCGATGACTTGTTTCTGGTACGCTAAACTGATTCATTAGATTCCCTTTTTGACTTACTTTTATTCTTTCTCCTCTTTCATGTATATCATTATCTCATGTATTTTTATTTTCTGCCCTTTACACATTGTGCAGAATGTCATGATCATCAGCAAAATACGATGTCATTCAAATGAAGAAAATATTAAAGAATTTAAAGAATACTGGACTGAAATATTTGCCATGATTAAGAAAGACAATAAAAGCCTATACATTTTCTGTTCCGGCGCAGTTGTTTGTAGGACCACTTCTGTAAAGAGATATTTTGAAAATATTCACAAGAACTTAAGCAATAAACCTAAGGAGGAACAAAGATAATTAATTTCTCATGAATTGAGCAAAACAAAAAACAGGCTGATATTTTTATGAACATTACTTCAGGTAGACCTAGTTCCTACTTGCTACTAGTTTTGAGATTTCAAAAGTAATTGCCCAACATGAAAAGCCACCTACAGATGGGAAGTATATTCAAGAAGTTTGGCTAGAATGTGTGCCTTTCCTTTTTGACAATTTTTCAGAAAAGGAAAATATTATTCAGCGCAATAAAGATTTGTCTGTGAGTTGGAAAATAGTTAAGGATAAAGTTGAAAAGAAATACAGCTGAACAATAGACAAAAGATTTATCTTCATGCAAGTTTTTTTTTTTTTTCTATTTGTGCTGATGAAAGTACGGATGAAAGTATCATCAGCTAGGCTAACCATATTTTCTCGATTTTGTAGGGATGATGAAGTATGTGAAGAGATGGTTGCCCTTGTAACACTACCTGTGTGTACTACCGGGGCTGAAATATGTAATGCAGTTGTGAACGAAATATCTACTCGATAAATCCACATTTCAAAGTAGTATCTGTCACAATATGTGGTACCCACTGACTGGTGAGAAGGCAGGATTTGTAAATCTGTTTGTAAAAGATGTTGGTCATCTACTAATAGGTTTTCATTGCATCATACATGAGGAGGTTTTGTATGCAAAAGCTGGCCTAAAGGAACTTCAGAAAGTGATGCAAACAGTTACCAACGTTTTTAATTACATTTCTACTTGGGCTTTGAATAAAAGACAATTTCAAATTTTATTGGATGAAGTAGAATCTGTATATAAAGGATTGAAAATTTACAACAATGTTCGTTGACTTAGCCGTGGTTTGGTTCTGAAATGATTTGTTGAATGCTTAGATGAGATAAAGCTCTTTTTGAATGACTAACAAGTGTCTTAGCAAGAATTGTCTGACATCACGTGGGTTTGTAAACTGATGTTTTTTGCAGATTTTTGTGAACATTTAAATGACTTGAATATTAAATTTCAGGGCTCTAGTAAGACACTTGATATTATGTTTGGTTACATAAAGGCTTTTCAAATGAAACTAGAAGTTTTTAAAAGGGAATGTAGATAATGAGAGATTTAGATATTTCCCAAACATAAAGATGATCTCCCAAAAGATGGCAGAACGGACCGATAATGTCTTCAAAAGCTGTTTGTAAGCATCATCGAATCAACTGCTGAGCAGTTCTTTACAAGATTTGATAAATTCAGAGAACTGGAAGAGACAGCAAAATTCGTTAAGTTTACAGACAATATCAAACTGAATAAACTAAACTTTCAAATATTTTTATGGATAGATATGGATGATTTTGAAATGCAGTTGATTGAATTTCAGAGTAACTCAGTTTGGAAGCAGAAATTTGTTGACCTTATAGTTGACTTTGAAAATAATGAGAAGGAGCGATTGGAGATGGGGTATCAGAGAGAAATGCAGAAAACGAAGTATTAAGGATATGGAATACAACTCCAGAAAAATTTGTCTATTTAAAAAACCTTGCAACAGCATTACTATCCATGTTTTCATCTACATATGCTTGTGAATCTTTGTACTCAGTGATGAACTCTTCCAATGGATGAAACTAGTTGTGCATGCAAATCTCTCAAGATTACTAAATATATACCCAATATAAAATCTCTGTCATCAGTGATGCAGCAGCAGAAGTCCCACTGATATATATATATATATAAACAAATGTCAACAAGTCTTCTGTCTCTAGTTTTATCTGATGTTTTCTTTTGAAAGTGGCAAGGGTTCTAGGCTGTTTAAATGTACGTTTGAAGGTAAATAAATACATTTTGTTTTTATTTATTTTTAATAACCTTTTATTGTGTTTTAGTCATAAAAAATGAATAACTAGGGAAAAATGATTGATCAATCGAAAAAAAATAACAATGTTAGCTTTTTGTGTTGATGTTAATAATAGTTAATAGGGTCTTTAAATTGTGTGAGTCCGTATGGCAGTTACATTTATACTTATAGGCTAATAAAAGATATCACAAAAAAACTTTTTCGTAAAAAAACTGTCAGAATTTTTTTCATTCAGTCAGTTTTAAATGATTTACATAATTTCTAGCAACACCGCTCTCTGGGGTGATTTTTTTCTCATTTAAAAAGTTTTTCACATACTTAAGTGATATCAAATATGTTCTCAAAAAACTTTTATTGACACGTGGAAAAAAATTTGTCATAGATTTGGCCGGTTTTGGCACGCACTCACAAAACAGTTGCCCACCCCTGGTCTAGCACAAAATTGCCTGACGGAGCCCATCCCTCTTCAGGCTGCTTTTAACTTCAGATTATCCTTCTCCTAGACTGTTTGCGATTTTAGACTATAATTGGAGGAAGATGGACTCTTGCTTTTTCTATTGACATAAGTGAACAAAACAGAAAGAGTCAGAGCTTGAACACAGCACGCCGATTGCAATTTCGACGCTGATAACCGTGAAGCAACCTATCCGTCGATTTTACCAAAGTAATGTTGTCAAATGATGCCTTAATGTCTGTTAAATGTTAAACTCATAAAACACTGTTTTCAAGACAAGCTTGCTATGCATCGACCTAGAAGTATCTATAAACAAGAAAATTACTAACTATAGTCTTGTCTGCCACAAGACTACTGTTAGGGAGCTCCCAGTGATTCTTGAAACACGAGCTTCCAACTATGGACAATATAGTATGACATCGTATGAAGATGGAACTCGCTACGACAATAGTTCGTCAAGAAGAGGAGATATCTTGCCAACGATCTACGATAAATGAGTGGAAGAAATAGATTTCAGGTCTAGTCTAGTCTGGCACAAGGACACGCAATGTGTGAAATGAAGTCACCAATAATAACTTGTAAACAATCAGTCGATGGAAGGCATTCACAAGCGGTCACAAGTTTAATTTAGTTAGCAGCTTACGGTCAAATCACGCTGAAACACCGGTTCTCGTTCGATCACCGAAGTTAAGCATTGTAGAGCCAGGTCAGTACTTAGATGGGGGACCGCTTGGGAACACCTGGTACTGTAAGCCCCCAAAGTCCAACCCTTACCTCACAGTCGGTGGGGGGGTGTAAACGGTAGTGTCAGAGCTATGCCGCCCGGAACTTCGTTCCTGGTAGGGCCACCCAAGGCGGACAGGTCTGACACACACGCCGGCTAACAAGGGCTCTGGTGAAAATCCAAGGAGCATCTGCATCGGTAACCGGCGGCTTCTGGTCGTTCCTGTCTCTGCGTCTGTGGGAACCCCGCGGCAAGCAAGAACGTTATCCGAGTAGGCCTGGGTACCCTACTTCTGTAATTTATCCCAAGAATCTTCTTCTCATAACAGGAAGAAGCCGGCTCAATCCGCCCAGGGTGAATGCCGCATCAGTACAGTAGTAGTAATTTAGTTAGCCAAAACAACATAACCGGAGAGTACCTTGTGATGAACAAAATCGCTGACAACGGCTTGTGAAATATCGATCTCTGCAATTTTGAAGGGCGTCCGTTTGTGTGAATGTCTGTACATATTTTCGTGTGAGCACTTTACCCAATAGTATACGCGGTTAAAATTACGCATGGTGTTGATCAGAGGATTGAAACCGTAACGTTAACTATAGACTTTTACAGTTTACCTCGAGACCAAAAGTGGGGACAAAAAAAAAAAAAAAAAAAAAGACATGTCAAAGAGAGAGGAGAGAAACCAGGCCATAGCATCACAGGAATGGCGTCAGTCAATTTCAAGGCGTCCCCAGAGGTGACTAAACGGTACTTAAGTATGTCTACTGGATTTAGTTGTTCTCTTTCTCGTATCTCCGAAGACACCTGGCATCGAGCTGAGTTGAATTAAAACGAGGTTGAAATACTCACTGACGCGTAAGTTCACCTCATAGATTTCTATGGCGTCATTATTAAAATCTTGGCTCGCCAAAGATATATGTCTGTAAGTGTCTGTCTGCTATGGTGAGAGTGAACATCTTGAAATAAGTGTCGATCATTGTAATTGCTTGTTTGCCAACTTAGTTACCGATTTCATTCATGGTTTGTTCTTCTGGTGTGAATGAAAAAATATGAACGCTTTGTTACACACAGCTGTGCCACTTGCTTAGATAGATACTGTCGCTGCAACCTAGTTACCATTACAGGTCGATCTCAGATGATAGCGACGTGGTTATACAACGAGATACAGAATAATATTTCCCTGTACACATGGCACTTCCTAGTGGGTCAATATAAGTTAGTCTTAGCTCTATAATTTTAATTTAAACTAATTTGCCACATGAGTCAAGTATGATTGCACCTATAATTCTATCTTGGATCAGGAGTATAAAAGATGTTGAATTAATTTTCCTTTTATAGTTGGTGGAAGTCACTCTGTGAGTAAAGCAGGATTTTATAGAAAATCATCGGCCAGGTACAGTGTAACCCGGATATAAGAGACCCGGATATTAGAGAAACCCGGATATAAGAGAAACCCGGATATAAGAGAAACCCGGATATAAGAGAAACCCGGATATAAGATAGATTTTCTCTGGTCCCAAATTAGAGCCCATACTTACCTAAACAAAATAGACCAAACCCTGATATAAGAGAAACCCGGATATAAGAGAAATTTTCTCTGGTCCCAAATTAGAGCCCATACTTACCTAAACAAAATAGACCAAACCCGGATATAAGAGAAACCCGGATATAAGAGAGATTTTCTCTGGTCCCAAATTAGAGCCCATACTTACCTAAACAAAATAGACCAAACCCGGATATAAGAGAATCCCGGATATAAGAGAGATTTTCTCAGGTCCCAAATTAGAGCCCATACTTACCTAAACAAAATATACCAAACCTGGATATAAGAGAAACCCGGATATAAGAGAGATTTTCTCTGGTCCCAAATTAGAGCCCATACTTACCTAAACAAAATAGACCAAACCCGGATATAAGAGAAACCCGGATATAAGAGACTTCTTCTCCGGTCCCGACAACTCTCTTATATCCGGGTTACACTGTATATAAAAAAAAAAAAACATTGTAAAAATGGCGTAGAATTCTATAATGTTCATTTAAAATCGTTTAGTGTGTACGTGAATATAATAAGATTTATAATTGTTTTTTTTTTGTTTGTTTGTTTTTTGTTTTTTTTTTCAAGTCAGGGCCTATTTGAGGAGGGAATAAAAACAGTTTTATTTTAATCAGAGTCATTTTTTAGTCTTTTGCGTTGTTTCGACTTTTTCAACGATAAAAATGTTATGCCGTCGGGAAAGAATAAAGGTAATGTTTTGACGGTGAAGATTAGAAAATGTAGAGAAACCTATTCAAAAATATCTCAATGATTAAAATGTCACCCAGAACGCGAATTATATTCAATAGTTGGATCCAAAGGCGGGGCTATGAATCTAGGATTCGCTAAAAAAATAAGCATACTATGATGAAAAAATGCCCTAAACGAAATAAAAAGTTTTATCGTCAAAATCTTCAAAAAGACCAAAGGATTTTTTCATTATTAAATTATAATTTTTGATTTTTTTTAGTTTGTTCGAAATTTTAGTTTAAAAAAACTTGTTTTTCTTCCGTCAGCGTGGATAGTGGAGGGGAGGGGCAAAAATCAAATAATTGTCGGATTTTAATGGAACTTTTAAGATTTATTCATGAATGAAGTAAATTATTTTAGAAATATTTCTTTTTTAGAAAGTCTTGGTAAAAACATTTTTTTTGTTACCCTTACGCATTTAATTTTATGAAATTTTGAGAAATTAATTTTATCCCCAGTTACCGAAAATCAGCTCTAAATGGTAAAATAAAAATGCAATAAAACTGAGGCCTTATTTAATTAGAAAACGGTTTTTTCGATCAATAATGAATTTTTACACGAATTGTTTTAATTTTTTTTAAATTTTAATTATAATAATTTATAAAGTTTTAAATGTCTATATTCATTTCTACCGGCTAGGTGATAATGTTATTAAGTAAAAACTACTATATTTACTAATCATAAATGGAAAAGCTTAGTACAATTAAGCAACAAAAGAAATAAAAATTATTATCAATTAAGCAACAAAAGAAATAAAAATTATTTTTAAAATATTGGTGGGTGGGGGCACCCATTAATATTTTTAAAATAATTTTATTTCTTTTGTGTGTGTATGAACGTTTCTGTGTCGGTATATATATATATATATATATATATATATATATATATATATATAAAAGTTTTTTTATGGTACAAAATTTGACGATAGCTAGGAATAGGCAGAATTTATATGGCATTTTAAAAAGCTAAAAAAGAATAACCGGTTTTGTCCCAGGACTTATCAAGTTTATTTTCTGGGATATAAAAATATATAAACGTGTAAATTAAATTAATATAACGAATGGAAGGGAAAAAATTAATTTCAAGAAATCTAGAATCCAATAACATTCAGACCCAGTAAGTATTCCCTCTGTTTACAAAGGGAAGGCCCACGGGATCTGATATACAAGGACTCTAGAACCTTGAGGTGAAATGTGGAGTGGGGGCCTAGATAAAATAGAAAAACGGTCACCTCTAAAATCAAACACACAATTCCTGCTATTTATTACATGCTTATATATAAGGTATATTTCGGGTACAAGGGATATTTATATCATCTAAAGAACGTATAATTCTTGAAAAAAATGTTTCAACTTTGTCAGAAAATTCAAAAAGACAATGATCTCACACACAGTATGGGAAACTAAAACTTGATTGAAGAAGAATCAGATTAAGTGACCCTGTTCAATCGATCAATCGAACTGAAAAGCGTCAACTGTCGAAACTTGCTGAGTGAAAAAAAAGTTATGAAGAATAATCAAAATTGCCAATGTATCGCTTTCTGAACCTTGTAACATCCTACAATAAATGTTTGGCTTATGTAACAAGTTATTAATAAGGGATTCCTTACATGTTATGGATACTTTTTTTGCCTTTTTATTTGATAGATAAAAGGTTATATACTGTGCGCGTCAGGTATTTGAGAACATAGATAGCTATGTGACCACGTTTTGTCTCTTTTTTTCTCCATAAAAGCTTCGACACTAACGCAGGTGATTGCTTTAAATGCCAACTACACAGATTCTGAGATTTTTAAACGTCGTCAGGTCCTTCGTGTGTAAGATAAAGAAAAATCTCTAACCCTTGGCAAAATGTGTCTTCAGTCGCCAAAAGAGAAAAAAATAACATTCTCGAGTATCAGAAATTGTCAGAAATGTCTATTATATCTAGTAATTTTGGGGTATTGACGGGAACCCCGGCAAATCAATAAGGGTCATTGGCAGTCTGCTCCATGTGTCGCAGTCAACAATTAGATGTGTGGTGCATGAAAGAAACAGATGCAAATCCAACTTTATGATGAGAAGGGAGTTCATGTCCAACAGTAGCCGGGAAAACCGTATACACCGGTCAAAACGCTTGCTAAACAATATCAAGCAGTCCGGGGAGCCCAACATACTCTGATTCTTCTCAGATGAAAACTTTGTTCAAAATCAAAAAGTGAACAGAAGAAATGACAAGTGGTTGCGCGCCAACCCCCCACAAATGTCCTCACTATCATGCGCAGTTTTCGTTTCCGTCGTCTCTAATGGTCTTGTGATTCGTGAGCAATGAGGGCTACCATGCCTACCCTCTTTTTTCCCACAAGACCTTAGGGTGAATACCACCGCTTACATCGAGACACTGGATACCGTTGTTAAGCGTTGGATCGAGGAGGTCACTCTGGGGAGGCTGTACGTGTACCAGCAAAACGAAGGATATTTTCACGATCATGTTACCCCTAATATTTAACCTTCTAGCTCCCCTGATTTAAAACCAAATGATTATTACATCCGGGGCGTCGTTGTTGGATCAACATGTAACAATGACCAGGACTCGTTGAAGGCTTCTATCGATGACGTCATGACTAACATAAATAAAGAACAACTGATCAACGCCATCATCGAAGCTAATTGACTTATGTTTTGTGTATTTATGTAAGAACATGTGAACTAAATTCAACTAAAACTGATAGGGTGGTTGTTAGGGATTATGATGATTATGTCAACAAGATGATGATTTTGGTTAATTTTGGTTGATTGTGACAAATTTATAAGGTTGGAACCGGACGAAACACGATAGGACAAAATCAATTGAGTTTAATTTTCAAAAACGTTTCCTTAGTTTAGCTTAAAATAAAATGCTTCCAGTGGATACTTATGAAACTATTTGGTCGGTGGGTTCTATTCAACCACGACTGAATGGTTTACCTAAAACTCATAAAGATAATGTTCCTTTGCGTTTGATTTCGTCTATGATAGGATCGGTTGACAAAGTGGTTGTTTGTGTTGTAGAACATTATACGAGTAATTATGTTAAAGACGCATTTACTTTTACCAACTCTATGCAGAACTGCAGCACTGAGGCTAAATTTATTTGGTCGTTTGATATTAGGTGTTTGTTCACCTGTGTTTGCAACAAACTATTGATATTTGGGCTGATGTGCTGTCCTCCTCTCTTCCACGTATTTCTAAGGTTGTCTTTATCGAATTGAAAGAGTTCATCACCATGTCTGCGGAATTCAACTTTAATAAAATCATGTATAGGCAAATAGACGGGATAGCAATGGGAAGTCCTTTGGGGTCGACAATAGCAAATATACTGGTATTTGATGATTTTTTCGAGCAAGTTCTGCTTTCAGTATTTTGTTAGATTATGTGGACGACACATTTTGTGTGTTTTAAACTGAGGTTGAGGCTGGGATGTTCCATCAATAACTTAATACATTACACACGGCGTTGCATTTAACGTGGTTAAAGGGTAACAATAATGCTCTTCCTTTTCTCGATATCTTGGTACACAGAACACATGCAGGTTTTCTAACATTGGTGTGTAGGGGAAAACAACCTTTACGCGTTTCTATATTGGATGGGATTCTTTCTATTCTAAACAGACAAAAATCAACTTGATTAAAATCTTGGTTCATCGAGCCTTGGTATTATACTCGGTAACAAAAATTAGATTCAGAAATTTAATTTATTAAGAAGATTCTGGACGAGAATTGTTATTGTTTTTGCCCGACCTATGTTGAAAATGATCCAGAAGGGTTTTCAGCCTACCAATCATATTAGTTCTGTAATTTAATAATTTATGTGTCAGTGGAATGTTGATTTTATAAACAGAACGGGTCAAAGTTTGGCAGCACGAATCAACCAACATGTAACAGCAAATATTTGCAAAAGAAATGTCGACAATTTGCATAGGTGTGTTAATATATTAGGCTCAGCGACAGCTAAACATTTGCTTAAAAGTCAGCAGTGCGCTTGGTTTTGTATCTTGCATATGTTCTTAGTACTGAGTAGGGTTAATCCTGATTACCATTTGAAAGTGCTGGAATCAATGTAGATTAAGTCCTGCCAGCCATCTCTTTGTAATCAGAAAAAGTGGTTGGTGGGCTTAAAGGTTTATATTGATAGACGGCTTTAATGTATTTTTTGTTTTTCCGGAGGGAGTTTTTTTTTTTTTTTCATGTAACATTTGTCTGGAGTTGTATATTTTTAGCTGTACACATATTTTGCCCCTGATTCTTGCTCACTGACATAAGAGGACCGATAAGCTTTACAAGTTTTTTAATTGTTTTATATTTAGTATAAATGCTTTATATACATATATATATAATGGCGCCTCTTTTGTGGTATGAATTGTCTTGTTTTCGTTTTGTTATAAATTGTTTTCTCTGCCAAATAATATGATTATCTGAAATTGTTTTCAAATACCTGACGCACCCTGTACACAGTTGCTTTGTTTGTGGTGAAAATTGTCCAGTTCTTGATATCTGAAAGTAAGTTGGTATGAGTTAAAATTTATACTGTTGTAATAAATTTAAATGCATTTATTTAATCAATAATCTACATCTTGTACGCCACGAATACTTTGACTCAACACACACGCAAACATATATATTAAAGGGGATTTGAATAACCATAATTAATTCATCGAGTGTAGAAGAATTCTCAACAGAATGCAGGAATCACTGGACAGCCATTTCGTACTATTTTGGGGATTCATCAGCAGTTCGCATCCACTACCGAGAATCGAACCCGAACCGTTTAGATACGACGCAAGCGTCATACCAACTGAACCAACAGGTCTCGGTGACGAAGAGGTAGCAAATCCCCCTTAATTTCTTTCTTTCTTTCTTTCTTTTCTCTCTCTCTCTCTCTCTCTCTCTCTCTATATATATATATATATATATATATATATATATATATATATATATATATATATATATATATATATATATATATATATATATATATATATATATATATATATATCATTGCTTGAACCGGCTTCTAATGCTCTAGATGGGTGACTTGGGGAGAAGTCGTGACTCGTGGGGGTACAGTCCGTTGGTATATGTAGACTCGGATGAGTCACACGGCGGAATTTGTGAAGTGCTGGCGCTATATCGAGTCTGGTTTGTTACCTCTCCGTCACCGAGACACGTTGGTCCAATGGGTATGACACTTGCGTCTTATCGTAACGGTTTGATTCTCGGAATCAGAAAAAACAATACTCAGATACTACTGTTTTCATGTGGACACTGACGTAGTTATGAGACTATCTAACAATCTCCAGGCGATACAACGAACGAGGTTCCTGTCTGTCCATAGTACCGCCTGAAGATTGTCAGACTGCTAGATAAAACTTTAAGTCGCGGAAAGGCAATAATATCTGGGTATTGTTTTTTTCTTATATTTTATTACTACTGTATATATTTTATATTTTACTTCGAGGACTGTACATGTAGCATCCTTATTTGTTTATATTATAAAATTATATATATATATATATATATATATATATATATATATATACACACACACACACACACACATATATATATATATATATATATATATATATATATATATATATATGACAGCTGGAGAGTATGAATTTCCTTTTAGAAAAGACACAAAGGGTTAGGGCAAGCTTACCGGATGATTTGTGTGCTTGCAAAGAACTGTCAGATTGAAAGATGCATGAGGCTAAGCAGTCAAGCAAGCTGTTGTATTTCAAGATTTCCACTTCAATTACGGCAGGCAACAAACCTCGGCATCTTCAGAACAAACATACATAAAAGGTTATTCCTAGAATCTGGTTACACTCAATAAAATTTTACATAAAATTGATTGTAATTGTTTCCCCGCTTGACGCCATTTCTGGAAGAGAGGAACATAATATGAAAAGATTACTTAACTTTTTAAATAGCAATTTTTATCCCGACATTGATGTTTCTTAGTAAAATTTCCAGTCTTCAGAGATAGTAGTTTTGTACGGTATTTCCAATTTTTTTCCCCTTTATATATATATATATATATATATATATCCAAGTATATAATTGGTGTATACGGAATGAATTCCAGTAACCAACAATTACTATTCTTAAAAGAGTGCTCAATACAAAGTAGAGCAGATATAATTATATTTTATAAAAAAAAAATTTATAACATAAATATATCTATAATTTAATATATTTATAATATATTAAGTTATTATAGTGGAGGCTCCGTATTTGAAATAGACGCCCATTTTTATTTATTGAACTGTGTATTACATATATCGGCCTACGTACTCGAGAAATCTTAGTAAAGAAAAGAAAATTTGATATATTTATTGCGGAAGATATATGTAACAATTACAGATATAGACACGATACAGGGTTAATTGCTATATTTATTCTCTCTCTCTCTCTCTCTCTCTCTCTCTCTCTCTCTCTCTCTCTCTCTCTATGACACGTAATGAACAAAAATATTGTCACTGACAATTAAGCCAAATTTAACGGCAGAATCATGACAGATTTTTTGAGTAGTATGCACAAAGATAATCGAAAAATAAAGTGTCACTTTTCGAAATTATACTATTTGAAACTACTATAATAGAGTTAAAGATGGGAAGTTACAAATAAAAGGAATACCTTCAACAATTGTTAGTTTTTATCCTCCAGCAAAACAATTACCTGGAGGTAAATGAAGCTTTTGATGGATGCAAAAATATTACCCCTTGTATCAGACAATTTGAATGTTTATAATGCTGTGATTTTACTTTATTGAGAGAATCGGCTGATCTGACCGTTTTAGACTATCTAGACAAATTCTAACCAATGTGTGTCACGCTCACCAACGCCGGTACGCGTACAAAGGAGTCGATAAAAAAGACAAAATACGGAAATATAATGGATAACAATACCTTATTGTGTATAGCAGGGCCTTCAACTGAAATAAGACTGAATGAGAAACTGCTCCATGTTTATTAATATTTTTCTGTCATCTCTGGGATGCGGTATTATGATTACTTGCATTATTTACATTATTCGGACTGTTATCCTCATCTTCATTGCCATATTCACAACGTTTCGGCCGTTCTACGCTCCGGCCTTTATGTCTATGTCTCTCTATATATCTGTCTATATCTCTGGGATGAGGTATTATGATTACTTGCATTATTTACATTATTCGGACTGTTATCCTCATCTTCATTGCCATATTCACAACGTTTCGGCCGTTGTACGTTCCGGCCTTTATGTCTATGTCTCTCTATATATCTGTCCATATCTCTGAGATGAGGTATTATGATTACTTACATTATTTACATTATTCGGACTGTTATCCTCATCTCCATTGTCATATTCACAACGTTTCGGTGGTTGTACGCTCCGGCCTTCTTCAGGTGATTGGAATTTCGAACCGAACCCTTTATTTAGTCCACCGGAGTAGATTGTTCTAGTTCAACGTGCCATGCCTCTTCCGGATATTTCCCTTTAACTCAACTTTCCAAGTTTTTTGGTTCACCACTGCTGTAGCCTGGTATTGAACTCACAACTCTTTGGATCTAGTCACTGGATCTAACCAATGCCTTTACCACTGGGCCATGTTTCTTTGAGAGCGTTGTGAATCTGGCAATGAAGATGAGGATAACACTCCGAATAATGTAAATAATGTTGATAAGATTATTCTATTTTAATATTTTTCTGTTTTTTAATTAATTTTAATTTTCCTATTAATTTTAATTTTTCTGTTCTTTAATTAATTTTAATATTCTTCGACTAATTTTAATTTTTCTATTTTTAAATTAGTGTTTTATTATTCTTTAATTGTGTTACTACAAGTGTTGCTTGTTTATTATTTTTTTATTTACTAATGTTGATTTTAAAAAATTGTTTACCATAGTAATCAGAGTGATTTCCTTATCATATTGATGCCATAACAACGTTTTACTTGTACCCTCCATCGTGTTTGTCGATCTGAATAAGCTTCAAGTATTTCGAATTGATCCCTTTTATTTAATCAATTGATTAAATTTAGAGAGATTGTTCTCATTCTGCTGTTCTTGTCTAAGGATGTTTCGCCTGGTTCTTTTTTTTAATACTGCACGGTTATTTGCCAGTCTTATTTCCACAAAATCAGAAACTGAACTACCTAGCTCAAAGTTAATACGCTCCCAAATTCAGAAACCTACCTTTGTGCTATTGAGACAATTTTAGAGCGTTTAAACCTTTTTAGCTTTAACGTTTATTGCTTCGGCTGCTGGTACCGCTGCCTTGCTGTTCAGCTTGGTGTTCCTTCCGCCGTCGTTTCTTTTTCTTTATTAATTGATCCTATGTGGTATTTATATCTACGCTAGGTCTACTGAGGTCTACTATAGCCAAGAATATGCACCGATTCCTTCAGATGTGTAATTCTCCAGTGTTCTCGCTTTAGTGTTTTTACTTCATTCTGCAGTGGTTGATGAACTTACTTTTCCCTCTATACACGATCAACCATACCAGATTTCTTTTTCTCACTCCTAATTACGGCTTTTCGATGTTCTGCCAACCTTACTTTTAGAGGTCGCCTGGTTTTACCGTTGTATTCTTTATTACAACTGCAAGGTATGAAATACAGTACGTGGTCATGTTTTCTCTCTATTAGGTTTGACTCACCAGGGATATATCCGTTAGAATGAACTGCTTCTGAATATTGCGCTGGTCTTATGCGGACTGAAGATCGGAATGTATTTGATGTATGGAAGATAGACCCTATCTCTGCTTGCAGAAGCTGATGTTATGCTTGCATGGTAATCGTTAATATGTAGGATATGTTTGATGTATTATCCCTTGTTGGTATGTGTCTCGGTTGCAACTTTTGATTTTTACAAGCTCTTGCAAGTATCGGAAATTTAGACAGACTTTTTAAAATGATAACTTTTAATATATTCCTTATATTTTTCTGATAAAAATTGCTTCAAATTTTCAATTCATATTTACTGATTATCCATGAATAAAAATTCATCATAGATATACTAACGATTCTTGACACAATAGAAAAAGCACTTCTTAAGCCGCTTGATCGAATAGTTTAAGGACTACTGATCTAGACCAACAATCTTAGATGCAAATATTTGAAGGCTGTTTCCCTACAAAGTAACTAATACGTAGTATCCCCACCTCGACCCACCAATGGGTTTTATCTGCTCTTGCAAATCTACTACATTTGAGAATAGGATTTTCAAGGGATAGCGAAACAGCTTATCTATTCCAGGTATAAGACATCATAAAAACTGACCCAACCAGCATTTCAGACTTTTTATTTCCAAGTAAGCACAGAACAAAAGAATGTTAATCTGATTAACGGGTGTGCTGATAAGGAACATTAAATTAAACGTGTAATAAAAACCTCAGAACTTTCACATAATCAATAAATCTGACACAGTCATTTGAATTTCGATCAGAATTTCTTATGTTTGCTTTATGTGATTAATAGGGAAGCGTTGGATTAAGTGCATTAACAATGATTGATATTGAAAATAAAATAGTGGCTTTTCAAATTACTTTAAAATACAAATTTATTGACGAACCTACAGATGAATGTGTATGTGAATGTGCATATATATGAATGTGTGCACACATGTGAATGTATTTTTTCTGATGTATATGTATGTGTATGGATGTGTGTATGGATGTGTGTGTGTAAATACGAAGTCCTTGTATTTACCATAACAGATAATCTAGAAAAAAAAATGACTCACTTGTGGAAATTATAAGTTTTGAAAGCATAATAAAATCAAAGATCCGAAGTTACAAAATAATAGCTAATGGGCGTCTGTTGGGAATAGGGAACACATTCTACCCCCCCTCCCGAATCCTAAGTGCAACTCATTTGGCAAGTGCACCATCTGGATCATCAATTGGGTAGCGACGAGGGTAACACCTTTTCAAACATCTGGAATGCCTATCGTGCAACATGGTTGTTATTTACTAAGTTTAGCTTACATTGGCACAAGGCCGCAAATATGAGGCAGTCTGTGAAGATCGAACTCACTACCCAGTCACAGTGGTTAGCCAGAGGATCTCCTTAACCATTACTCTACCCTAAGAGGCTTTTATCGTGTAACATGGTTACCACTATGCTGTATTCTGAATATAACCTTTTACCATCCGTTTAAAGTCGCGGTGGACGCTGATGTCAATAACTCCAAGAATTAGTAACTTGTGTAGGGGTTGGTACTACATATACATATCTTTTGACTAGAAAAGGCGTGACGCAATGCAATTTATATTTGACGTAAAGTAGCACATAGTATAAAATACAAGACAGAACGTAATGATTCAAAACATAACAATTGAATTTATTAGTATTTGTTGTACATGCATATAAGCTGAAGGTTTGATATAGTTGTGTCTCTTAGATTTGGAAATATTTGTACCTGAGCTCATAAAGATGAAGTAATTATTAAACTGTAGTTTAGAAGAATAGAGTTCCTGTTGCATGTTAGGAATTGTGTATTGGATAAAGTTGGTAAGAGTTCACAAGAGTTAAGAGTTGTACTTGCGTGAATGTTGTAATGTTCTTTAACGTCTGACTGCATGGTCAAGCGGGAGTTCTTGAAAGGCTACATTTTGGCAGCAAGGATTGAGACGCAAGAGAGACTGAAGAGAGAGAGAGCTTACACATGTTTTGTTTATATACGGCTGAGTATCACGTGATCGGCTCAACCTTAGTGAGCGGGAAATTTCATTCCTCACGTGCAGGATATCTGATTGGTCGGAATTGACCAATCAGCGAGCTAGTTTTAAGGAGATCAACAAATGAATGCTTGTCGCATGATTTCTATGTACTGTGTGTATGTAATGATGGTTGTCCTCCAACCAATTATATGAAGGCTAATGAAATTACTTGATGTTCTATTTGAACATTATCGCCAATGTGGGAGGGATGCAGTATGATGTTCGCTCCCCTTGTTTCTGACATAGTTAAATTTGTGCAAATTAGCACATAGACAGCTTAGTCTGGCACAAGGTTGTACTAGTCGGGCATCCAGTACTGATAGAACTCACCGTGGAATGAGGTATCCATAGCAGTATGGAAAATATCCATAAGATATTTACTAAACCAAACTAGTTTAATCAAATGTTTACAGAAAGATTATGTAGCGATAATATTTGAGAAGTGGTGGACCTTTCTACTTGCCTTGAAATTTAGTATTTATTTTAAATCAAGTGTATATGCATTTTGTTTTTGTTTTTTGTTTTTTTTTTTACTCGAGTGGGAACACCATGCAGTAGTTATGAATGTTGAGAGAGAATGCATAACTGAGAAGACCTAAGTTTGGCATAAGGTCATATATGTAATGCGGCAAATAGTGTACATGACGAGTTTGCTGATTATCGAATTATTGAAAGTGTCAGAAGAAATAGATATGAACAGCTTCCGTTAGAATAGATAGATAGATAGATAGATAGATAGATAGATAGATAGATAGATAGATAGATAGATAGAAAGAGGGGGGTGGAAGAGAGAGATGAACATACTGATGAAGAGATGCAAAGAATCGATGAACAGAATAAGACAGAACGCTAAATTAGCAGACCGAGAAAGAAAGAAAGAAAGAAAGAAAGAAAGAGACTATGGTAAAATAGAGAAAGAGATACTCAAATAGAGATAGGTATATGAACATATGAGTGAGATAGATAGATAGATAGATAGATAGATAGATAGATAGATAGATAGATAGATAGATAGATAGATAGCGTAAATTTTACGTTAAATTCGTATGTTTACGTATGCGCGCACGCACACACACACACACACACGCACACACACACACACACACACACACACACACACACAGAAAGAGAAACATTTTATTTTTACACCACGCAAATAGATGGACATATATGCGTACACCTATTTCTGGGAGGGAGATAGAGAGAGAAAAAGAAAAGTTACCAGCCTTATATCAACAACTACGTAGGTATTTAGTTTCTATGAAAGAAAAAGACCCACGTATGATTCATTTAGACATACAAGCTGAGATTATTAGATGCGAACGTCAGTCTGGACAATGAAGACAGCTCACCACCTACCGGGCTGTGGGAGTTGATCTTTTCGTTCAGGGAGAGAAATATTCCCAACTGTGAACTTGGCGTTCCGAGTACAAAAAAAAAAATATCCCAAACTCACATCCCTGTTCAGTCACATACCCCGCCCAAGGAATATCCTCGTCCCACGAGACACTGAATTAAACATGTACGACAGGGCACTTTAATCAGAAAAATTTAACTGCATAATATTTGGTGTATGTGATTCATAATAATTAAACATTACATTATTAACAAGAAGGAAATTATGTTTGATGGCGGAAATTTGTAATTAAACATATATTTCTCTCATTAGTCAATGAACACATTGCCTTACCTACCTACGCATGTGTATATATATGTATGTACGTATGCGTGTTATGGATATATCAATGCAGATGTATATAACATTTATTTGAGTTATTTTACACACACACACACACACACACACACACACACACACACACATATATATAAATATATATATATATATATATATATATATATATATATATATATATATATATATATATATATATATATATATATATATATATATATATATATATATATATATATATATATATATATATATATATATATATATATATATATATATATCAGGCACTTCGACGTGGTGTAATGGTTATCAAGCTTGTCTAGATCAATTACGACTGAATAGTGAGTTCGATCCTCACTTGGTGTCCTATACTTTCGACCTTGTGCCACATATAAGCTACGCTTAAAACATCACCATATATATATTCAAAATTTAATAAAAATTGGGAGTATATAGAAAAACCACACAAAAGTCATTTATATATATATATATATATATATATATATATATATATATATATATATATATTTGAGCTGTCGATGGTTGTGCTAGCACGAAGTCACAAGTCATCGTGACCGAGGGTTTGAGCGTGTTGGCTTTATTCAGACTACTGATCACTCTAGTTATCTAGCATTCTATCCCAAAAACTATAACTAAGGTTCGCTCTGTATTGTTGCAGTATAAACCACAAGTGGGCTCTGTGGATGTTGAACAAATACATGTGCCTGAGCAGGCGTCTGCAACAGGGATTAACTAGCCGCCATATTAGACGGGTATTCTCTGATGCGAGTGGGCCAGCCGTCATATATATATATATTACTTCACATGTTATTTTCAGTGGATACCCATATTTGAATAGACACATACATACTTTTAAACAGTCTATTTTGTCTATCAGCCTGTGAACTCGAGGAAACTTAATAAAGAAAATGCAAGCTCCGAGGGTTTTCGAATCTGCATCCCTCTTGCAGGAGAAACCATAATCTGATCAGGCGTGCTTTGACCGCTCGGCCACGGAGCGCTTCAATGACAAGTTTTGAAAACTACGCGAAATTGAATAAAGATCATAGAACAGTTAAAAGAGAAATGGAAAACACTGGCACGATAAGAGAAAAAATAGAATTAAGTATGTGACAAAAAGTAAAAATCAAAAGGTTAATAAGCAGGAAAAGAGAATTGGCCAGGTAGAAAATATTTGAAAAATCTGGTTTTCCGAATAAAAGCAAAAAAAGATCTATAATATAAGTAACATTGGCTAAAAAACATGAAAGCAACTAAAGTACCACCTTTAGGTAAATATCATAAAAAAGAAACATATCACTTGTACGCAGAAGTGCTTGAAAACAAATTTCGCAATTTTAATTTTTATTGATAAATGTAGTGCTATATTTGTTGGACCTGATGGCTGGGTAACCAGGTTGTATCATTCATGGAAATAATCAACCAATAGGACTTAGAAAACAACAGTAGGCAGATAGAGTAATGTTTTGTGTTAGTATTGTAGGTAGGAAAATTATTCATCGCATCAAAATTGATAATGATATCAAGATAATTGCAGGAAAATATTAAAAGTTGTTGGACAACACGGTTCTTGAATGTAACAAGTATCTTTAGGTTATTTTAGTCAGGCAAAACAATGCTTTCTTTATATTCTGCAAAATTGACTCTTGCTCACAGAAAGTGGTTTCAAGGATACCAAATTAATGGAATGACTCTCAATTGCACCGGATATTAATCCGATAAAACTTGTGGTTCATCATTAAATAAAATGTGTATGAGAATGAAAACTATATGCCAGCAATAAATATCTCTGGGAAGCAATAACAACTGCTGTAAGTAATATTAAAGTCAAGAGAGTAGAAAAGTTAAAATCAATGGTTGAAAGACAAAGGAAGGCTGCAGCATGCCAAGGAGCCTATATACACGTGTAAAATAATAAAATAGTAATTCATTTTATAGGCTATTGTGTATCATCAAGCATATGTTTCTGTTGCATTTATCATTTAGATTTATTTATAAATAAAATTTTATGTTTTATAATAACACGTGTCACTCAAAACAATTAATCATGAAGAATATTTTAAATATAGATAGATATTATAAACTCACACGAAATCTTGCTGCTGTAAACGTTAGTTATCATGAACATTTTACCAACATCGGTTTGTTAATATCAGTTTTATAGCGAAACCCTGAAATGAATAATAAACTCTGAGATAATGTATTTAAAGATTCACATATAAAATCTTTCAATTAGCCATAAAGACCTTCACAAAATATGAAGTCATTTTTTACGTGTAAATATCAGTTAGATAAAGATAAACATTTCAAATGTTTCTGTCTATATTTCTGAGATGAGGTATTATGTACACTATTTACATTATTCGGACTATTGTCCTTATCTTTGTTGCCATATTTGTCACAACGTTTCGGCCGTTGTACGCTCCGGCCTTCTTCAGGTGATTTCAAATGTTTATGTGATGACATTATACAGGGTGCGATGTCGCCATTTTATATTTTTCATTTTGAGCATGCGCATTGTAAGTTTTTGATTTTGTCGATTGAACAGTATAGTAGGGTCAGTTGGGCACTGTCTATGAGAAAAAGAGTTCCATGACGCATTTCAGTCCACCAGAAGTTTGGAAACGACATGCTGTACTGCGTGGCATTCGCACCGGAATCTCCAATAAGAACATTTCAGAGTGTTTGGGCGTCAATCTGAGAACATTGAAGAAGATTAGGTAAAAGTTGGATGAGTCTAATGGTGATTGCAAAGATGTTTGGAGTGATCACTAGTGGTGGCGACGTTATGCCACCATTCATCACCCCACAGGCCTCATACTCAACATGAAGGCCTACATCAAGTGCCTTGGCTGCTGGAACACTCTATGTCTGGAAACAAGATTCTACACCATACTACACAAACAAAAGAATCCAGCCATGGCTGTCAAACAATTTCTTCGACCACATCACCCCTTACATCTGGCCACTTCACTCCCCAGAGGGCAACTCGTGGGGCGTAGTTGGGCGTGAGACCAACAAAACTCCTTGTAACACCAAAGATCAACTGAAGACAAGGATTATGGCAGCATTCACCGACTTAAACAAAGAGACATCCAGAAGAATTGCAAGAGAGATTCCGAAGTCGTCTGGAGGCCAAAGTTGAAACCAATGGCGATTTTATTGAATAAATTTACTTTAAAATTTCAAGATATTTTTGTGTAATTTTGGTAAATATATCTGCTAAAATGAGATGTCAGTGTTATTTTCATGCTTGCTTAATTTAGACGACAATTTATTAATCGCACCCTGTATATCAGTATAATTCCAAACATTCTTCGACAATATCACTTCTCATTATTTTAAATTCGCCTTGTTTGGGACATATAAGACGATCTTTTGGATACATCTAACTCTCAAAATCCTGTTGACTCCTACAGCATTAAGGTAAGGCTTGAGACCCAGATTGGAATCTATAAACCACACTTTAACGATCCGAACAAGTTTAGAATGAATGTATTTGGCATAAGTTCCGTGCTAAATTTAGGTTGCGTCCTATCTACAGCATTTTCTACTTAACACTTCTCGATTTTGCCTGCAGACGTATTTCTGGGAACTCTCTAATCTAATATATAAAGTTCAAAATTTGCTTGTCCCCACCTGAACCAATGAAAAGGAGTTATATAGATATATAAAGTTTGTTGTTTTTCAATGCGTGTATATATGTAAATATTACTTAGTGCTGAGCCGTCACATAAATTTAGTCTTTTCATTGATATCTACCAAAATGCATGTTACATTTTGCCCAACTTTTCTGGTTACTACTTAATAACTAATTTGCATTCAGTTTTAAAAATAAATTAAATAACTGTTTTATTATTTATTTCCAACTTGATATTTTGCGATTTGTATAAATAAGAGATTGTCTAATTGATGCCTTTGATTATTAAATTGCTCAGTTATTGAAAAAAAAAAGAAGAATCTATTTTCTGTCTTGAAAGTGGTAACTACCTTAACATTTAGATCACAGCTTTGAGGGTAATATATAAAAGGAAACAAGCAATTAATAGTATATTCCGAAAATCTATCAAATGTTACAAATTATATATAATAAGAAACCGTATACACGACTAGCAAAATGCTTAAACCTGTCGAACTGGTTTCATTACGAAAACTTGGTTAATGCAATTTCACGGAATAAGCAAATCTCTCAATGAAAGAAACGCCTGTGTCGCACGGCAAATGAAAGAGGATTGGCCCGCGCAAAGCTGGGTATCATTGCTAGTAGTCTATAAAAGCAATACATCGAGGATGTTAATCACCTTTTCCATTTGAGACGTGGATTTAGTCAAACTGTCATCTCTTCTCTTCCTTTTCCTTCACATCCACGTCTTCTTTACTCGCATCTGGAAATTGATGCATT
Organism: Acanthosepion pharaonis; assembly: GCA_903632075.3. Taxonomy (NCBI): domain Eukaryota; kingdom Metazoa; phylum Mollusca; class Cephalopoda; order Sepiida; family Sepiidae; genus Acanthosepion; species Acanthosepion pharaonis. Next base: position 2,462,956 of record CAHIKZ030003228.1, read on the forward strand.
TCTATCACGACTATCACTACAGCATTTTTTTCTAAAGTAGGAGTTCTCAACCAGGCGAATTTCGGAAGGTGGGGGGAATCTTTTACTTTTTCTTGTTTTTTTTATTTACAAAATGTTGTTTATTGAATTACAGTACCCTAAAATTCTATTGAACTTTTTGTTTATCAAAATATGCTTCAGTTTATTTAATAATTAGTTATGAATTAAAGCAAATTACTGTATTCAAGTTTAAAAATTCATCAACATTTTCTGTTGCTATTAAATTTGTCTCCTCTATAAAACAATCCATTTAAATATATATATATATATATATATATATATATATATATATATATATATATATATATATAGCAATATGAAAAATAATGAAGATTTTCAATAATATATACATATTATTTGGAATGCACTTTTTGAGTCGGATAATCTTGGAAATTGGGGAAGACATTTTGGCATATAGTGAAAAGGGTGTATTGGGCAAAAAAGGTTGAAAACCAGTCTTATAAAGCATGTATTTCACTTTCGTTGGTCCTAAATCAACCTTTCATTTTTTTTTTTTTTTTTTAATTGTCAGTAGTGTTTTTATCTAAATGTCTGAGATGTTCTTGATTGTACATTAATTCATTCGGAAGGGTTCGCTTGCTGTAGCCTCTGATCTTCTGATGTATATTTATTAATGTATAATTACAATGTTTCTACCGTTGTAACCGCCGGCCCACTTCAGGTGTCTGTCATCGTATTTGGTAACATTCTGGAACTTTTGACTTTTTTCATTCACGAAGTTAGATTCATTCCGTTTTCCATACTAAGGGGACATTCCAAACTTATTCACCATGTGTCGCTTTGCCATTTCTTCCATTAAACGTAAACGAATTTTCAGCATTACCTGACCCATGTATTGAATTTACAACTGTCAAGGCACTAGATTAACCAACTATGCATCACTTGCTGGACCGAATGGCAAGGCATATAATAATGATAATTCCTCATCGAAAAATTCTGAGATAATTTTGATTAATTTCTTCATTGTTTATCACGACGTCAACGAGACAGCCTCATAGATAAAGGCGATAATAAAGTATAACTGGTTCTTTAGAAGCCTTGATTTCAATCTCTATTACAAATAATGTCTCATTGGAAAGATAGATGGACATCATGAGAAAGTTCCGAAATTTCCTCAGACGGAGACTGGACATCATAAATATAGTAATGTAAACAATATACACCCGCGGATAAAGAATTTCATTCGACAATCCCAGACGATTACAGAATATGTCAGACACATGTAAAAAACAGAGTTGCGATAAAACCGAGGAATCTGGTCGAAATGATGTAATATATAATAAATATAACACCTCGTCTCAGTAATTTAACAAATGGAAAGAAGCCTGGAGAATATAACGACCGAAACATTGTAATTAAGATATCACTCACCCACTCACCCACTCAAGTCTCGTAGATTCCCTTATACGTTTCGATTTAACCGTTGTTGCTGTGGTTTCCATAACAAGTAGGTTTTTACGGTATGGAGTTCTAGCCCCATGCCAAACTGTTCTCTCTCTCTCTCTCTCTCTCTCTCTCTCTCTCTCTCTCTCTCTCTCTAATGTTCGCTTAATGCAAGGCCCAAGAGTCACTTTTATGAGGATATGTCTAATAGATAGGAGTTTACTCTAGACTTGAAGAATTTAAGATTATAATAATGCATTCTTTCGGGTGTCCGTTCCACAATGCAGCAATTTCGCTAAAGTGGCTATCTGAGTCGAACTTCTTCCTCACCAATAGAATACAAAAGGTATGAGAATGAGTCAACTCTGTGTACGTGGCAAGGAGAGTCCGAATTGTGAAGTTTTGAACTGGTAGAAACAAGGAATATCATTCGCCCGAACATCTGCCATGGGAATAGCGATAAAGTAGAGAGAGGCTAGCATCAGGGGCTGTAGTGTAGGAAATAACTAATCACTCACAAGGCTGCACAAACGCTTTTGAGCTGTCTTTCTCTTAAACCGGTTGCCAACAAAGGCTAAAGGGTCCAATTTGGTCTATATTTAACCTATAGCTGGGGAGAGAACTGACAAATTCATACTTTTCCCAAGGATATTTGCACGAAAGTTAACATAACAAAATCGACTGGAATTCGAACTCGGTTCATTGATGTACCGTTCCGAGCCGCTCGTTGCACCACCCTCACACATCCTAAGATTAAAAAATATAATGTCCGAATGAATGTATAATCTTAAAAGCAATATATTTAAGAAATTTCGAAAGAAAGCTGAATTTACTGCTTTGTTTTTACAAATCAACGTTGCGTTCCTCTGCAATCTCACATTTCAAGTTCTGTCTCTTTATGAATGGTACCTATCAAGGTTGACAATGGATGTAACAGCGTTATCTTTCTTTAGGAGAATATGAAATTTCTTTTTAAAATATCAAGTTTTTTTTTTTCTCGTGTCATAATAGACCAATGGTTATCAAGCTAACCATGCGTTCTATCTTCGCTGAGCGCCCCACATTCATGGCCTTGTGCCACAAAGGTGGATCTCGCTATTAAAGAACACTTATTAATCTAGTCATTACTATGCTAATAAATTATAATTTCACTTAGCGTTCCATACTTGTGTCCTTGTGTCAAACTAGGTTTAATATCGATAAATAAGCCGAAGTGTCTCTTTCTAATGTAGTAATTAGTGTAAAAAATAATTCCGAAGACTATTGCTACTGTAGTAAGTCTCTTTTCACTTGGTGCTCCACATTTGCGGCCTTGTACCAGCCTGAGCTTTAAGTTAAATGAACATTTCTCCCTAATAGTTAACGTGCTAATTTCGTTGACTAGTTACTAGTAACTAGTGTAGCAAATTCCATTTTTACTGGTTGTTTGCTTCAAACTGGTGTCCTTACGCCAGACTCAGAAATATCTAAAGAAATATCCAATGTTGAGTGCTCTACTGGTGTGGTCTTGTGTCAGACTCAGCTAAAACTGAATATACCTCTTTTTTTAGTTCTACTATTCGAAGAAAAACCTTTTAGTTTTAATTTGTAATTGTGTATTGGATAAAAAAAAAAAAAGAATTACTTTTCTATATAAGAGAGGAAATGTTTTATTTACACATTCATAGTGATTGTAGATATTTCTTCACACACGTAAGAGTGCTATACACCGGGCGTAGTAGCAGGTATGTACGTCTTGTTTGTTTGTAAAATGCCTCAGTAAGCCAATCACAGCTCTCAAAGCTAGGAGACCACTCAGTGTGAGAAAGAAAAAAATTACTCGTAGTGTGGAAACGAGTAACACTCTGAAATAGGTTTATAACTCTCTTCCTACTGCTACCCTCTTTTTCTTCTTTCTTCTCTCTATCATTCCGGGTGTTTGCGGGTACGAACTACACAGCCAAGAAAACCACGTGAAAAATTCCATTCATCGCCACAAGTCGAGTACATCATTGGGTTGGTTGGCTGGTCGTTGTTTTTACAAAACATTCATTTATGTACATTTTAAGTGGATTTATTATTTAAATCAGTTCGTCGTCTACACTGGGATCTTTTTCTTTCTTTTTTTTTTTACTGTAAAAAAAAATAACTCTTTTTCTAGCCTTACAATAATCGAATTGTTGTTTCGTGGATTCAAACAAAAAACAAAAAAAAGAGTTTTTTTTTTTTTTTTTTTTTCTTTTCGGAAGAAAAAAAAAGTTGACACGACTTTCTTCTTTAATGAAAAAAAAAAGATAACTTTCTATCATGTGTGGATAATTTTAAAAAGAAAATCAGTCTCCAAGACGGAGTCTTGATCATTTTTTAAACGGATTAAAATTTTTCTATCTTCGGTAGTATCGGAGATTTTTTTTCCTTTTCGACCTTGTATAACTTTATGTCGGTGGAAAACTACGACTACGAAATTTATTTGACAATCATTCAATCACGGTAAGTAATTTTTTTTTTTTTTAACACATTTGTTTTATTCATTTCTTCTTTTTACCGTGTCCATTTAGGACGTGGGTGACGGTGGCTCTCCACAATATCCTTTTATTCATTTTTAAATCCAATTTCACAAATAATTTATGATTATCCTTGCACGCGTTGTTTATGGTTTCCTTTTTACAACCCGACAATTAGTGTCTGACGTGCGTAGGACACGGAAAGTCACTAAAACAGGGTTTTTGCTTGAAGAAGAGATGTTAGTTATTCTCTGCAACAGTGTTGTTAATAATGGTTGGAGTAGTTTAATTACCCATCGGGAATAATGTCCCAAGTTAATAAAATTATAATTAAATTAACAAAGCAAATTATTTTGGAATTTCAAGGTAAGCAGTCCCTGCCCACTTGAAAGATTTTGCTATGCAGCTTCCCTTACGACAAACTCTTCTCATCGATTTTTTTACTAAGCCGAGATTTGTCTGGCACAAGAAGAGTACTAGTGGGGGACACCCAGTGAGAATCGAACTCACAATGATAATCATCTACTTTTTTTTTTTTTTTGGGGGGGTAATATTTTCTTAATTATTTCTCCGCGACAATTCTATCTAGTTTTCTTTTTGGTTAAGTTAACTCAAACTGTATGATCATATTCAGTTTTCAATTAAATGATTAGACAGGCAGATAGATTTGAAAATTGAAGATAGATAGATTGAACATATTTATTTAGTCTCTCATTTTTACTCGATCGAAGTCCGCATGAATTCGTGTTACTGTAGTTAGCAACATTGAAATAAAACGAAATCAATGTATGATGATTACTACTAAAAAAAAAAACAACTCACTCAACCCAGACATGAAAAAGTTTGCTTATGTATGACCCCACCCCATAACCCGACTGCAAGCCACTCAAATGCCCATAAAAGTTGTGGTCAATTTCTTTCCTTCTTTTTTCTTTTTGTTCTCTCTAATCGAGTCGAATCGAATGTTTTGACCGAAAAAAGACTTTCGTGCACTCACACCATGTTTAAAGTTTTGCTTAGAAAAAGTATGTATTCTCTCTCTTTCCCAGAATTCTGCATATGATAAAAAAAGGTTAAAAAAACAAAACAATATGTATCAGTATCTTTACCATCCATATATATTCTTAGTACGTATGTAACATTTCTGCTGTGTGGGAGAATGTGACACATGGTTAATTTAACGTGGGAGCCCACACGCGTTTGTGTGCACAAAGACAAAATCTGCCCAGTCAGTCTCTACTCTACGTTTTGATTTGTTTTATTTTTTCGCGACCTGCACAAAAATAAAGATCCTGGCTCTCTCTTTTTGGTGCAGTACTGTAGTAAAGGAGATACTGTCACAGAATTGCAAGTTCGTGAATTGTCCGAAGACAAGAACACTGCAGAGAAAATGGAACAGACTCATTCTCATCATCCAACCGAGCAACAGCACTTTGATGCTCAGTAGAACGTCCTGTACATAAATACTCGTCACATTTTTTTTATGGGTGGTATTTTAGCAAACCTCTATATAGCTTAATTTTTTTTATTCTTTGCACACATTCTTAAAAAAAATAGCTTTATGGAAACCTCTTCGGTGTAATGGGCACCTGTCGTCGGCGATGGTTAACTCAGCCTAACGGTTGTAATAATCTCGATTCTCACAGGGTATGCCAATATCACAGCCTCGTCCCACACTAAATAAATTGCTATATAACTAGTACTAACATTGTGGCGACTGGTCACTCGTATTCAATTATGCCTGTCTACTACAATGGCTAAGTCAATCCCTGACGCAGGTGCCTGCTCGGGCACGTTTATGTTTGTTCAACACCCACAGAGCCCACCTGTGGTTTATACTGCAACTATACTGAACGGACTATAGTTACAGTTTCTGGCGTGATCAATAACCTAAACAAGGCCAGTATGCTCTACTAAACCCTCGGTCACGATGACTTGCGATTTCATGCTAGCACAACTATTGACAGCTCTCAAATTGTTACATCTACCCAATTTTCATTCACAAAGCTTCAGTCATAGTATGTTTTTTTTTAAGTACTTTTCAAAGATGTCACATGTTAGGATTGCCTCCTCAGGACAAGATCATCAAGAAGTCACCTTCTTGATTAAATGACCATGATGAGATTGAAAGCCTTGTCTCATGGATCATTCTAACCACTTGGCCACATGCTCATACTTGTACTAAACTACTAATAATAATAAAAAGAAGAAAAAAGTGAAAATATAGCTGGGAAAGTAGGGTAACATAAAGGTGACAGTGGTGCCACTCCTTATTGGAGAACTAGGATCAGTTCCAAAACAGGAGAAAGGGTAGGAGGAACTAGAAATCATGAGGCAATCCAGCCGACAACATGATGGAAAATAGAATTTTAAGTAAAGTGTTGGATTATTTTGGAGACAGTCTGTTATTTAATCTCGAGTGTAAACTAGAAACAAACCCTCGGTGAGAAAAGAATGCGAACTCTAATGCGATTTATGCTTATATAGAGTTAAAAAACAAAACAAAAACAAACTATCTTTTCTAGGTTCCCTACAATTGTTTATCTTATACAAGATTAACCTCAGCTTAGTAGCCAAAAGGACAACATGTAAGTGCAAGATCTATCTGGCGTCTTCCCTTGCAGAATCTATCCACAAAAATCTGCAAGAAAACTTTCTCCAATGTAGTGAAGCAGGCTTTTGCAGTATGGCTCTCGCTAATCTACAGCTAACATAGAAGACCCACCACAATCTTCACAAAAAATTTAGGCATTAACAGAATCAGTTCACATGCAATTGATAGTGAGTATAATGAGAATAATTTACCAACTCTCATAAAATAAATGATATCTTAAGTGAATTAAACAAATTTCATTGTGCTGTTAAGAAAATATGAAAATATTTTCATTGATAATTTTCAGTAATTTTCTTATTCATTGGGGCATGGGAAAATCGGCATAAAATTTTATTATTTATTTATTACGTAAAAATTAGAAAAAAAATGTAAAAAAGTTATTCATGAATTAAATTGAAGAACTAAGTGTGGACAAAATACATGACTTCTAAATTCAGTAAAGTTGTCATTGCACAATTTCCCCACTCTCGCTATAAAAAAGCAAAAAGCAGGATTTAAAATGTTT